>PVKH010001502.1:0-30291 GCA_004027955.1 Chaetophractus vellerosus
TCAGCCCTTGTGTGCAGGTGCACCACCAGGCCCTGTGAGCCACGCAGCAAGATGATGACGTAACAGGAAAGTGACACAAGGGAGAGCCAAGATGAGACGCATCGAAAAAACAGGAACTAAGGTGGCACAGGCCGTAGGATGCCTCTCTCCCACATTGGATATTCCGAGGATCGAACCTCAGTAAAGACAGGAGGAGAAGGATAAGAAGAGAGGGCAGGAAACAGACACAGAGAGTTGCTTAGTGAATGGACACAGAAACAGCAAAAAAGGGGAGGGGGGTAAAAATGGATAAATGTAAATAAATAAATAAATCCTTTAAAAATGTATAGGGGAGGAAGATAACGGACTAAAGCTAGTAGTAATACTTTGACGATGCTCTTTCATGATTTGTTAACAAATGTTTCACAACAATGCAGAGTGTTTGTATGGAGGGGGTAATGTGTGGGAGCCCTGTATGATGTTATTCATGTTTGTTTTGTAGGTTCACGATGTTTACTGAACGCTTATAGTTTATGTGTGTTCATGTGTGAATTATATACTTCAATAAATTGTTTTTAAAAATAAAATTAAAAAATTAAAAAATATATTACTACTAACTGTAGCCAATATCTTACACTTGGTGTATTTTTCCCCTACCCACGTGGTTAGTAACACCCTGTATTAGTAGTATATATTTTTTTATAGTTCATTAGAGAACATTCTCATATTTTTTCTGTTAACCACAGTCCATCTTCCACCACAGGATTCATTGTATCATACAGTCCCATGCTTTGTACACTCTAAAGCCTTTTTTTAAAATGTATGAAATAGATTCTCTGTCCCGGTGGCATAGTTCTCCAAAGAATATTCTGTTGCTTAAACTGTCCTCCCACAAAATTTTGGAAATAATGAGCTCTCCTACAGCCTTTCTGTGATCCTTTCTAGCCATGGACTTAATTAGTTTTAGCCAAGCCCCATTTATACAACCTTTCCACTTCTAGAATGGGCTGTATACATCTAAAGGTTCAAGCAAATCAAAGATTTACAATAAAGGGGAATATAGAATTATAGCACAAATAAAATTATTTCCCATTCTCCATTTCCATCATTTCTCTTATACTAGTATATACCTTATAAACCTCTCATGATTTGTGTTTTTACAGTGATGGGGTGGGGTGGTTATTGTAGGTGTTCAGTGCCCAGGACCAGGGATATTAAACATCCGTGTCTGCACCACAAAGAATTTTTAACCCAAATGTCAGTAACATTCTCTTTGAGAATAACTGCTATAAATATGTTATAAATTTATAAACCTGGACTTCTCTTTCAGTAGTTGTGGCCTATGTAATTGAGACTAACACTCTTAACAGTGACAACTATAAAAATTATACAAATATAAATAACATCTTCTTAAAGACATCAGAGGCAGTGAAGAATTATCAAGCTATGATCTAGAAGAAGAAGAAAACCTAGAGACATTTGTGATGTAATATGACAATTTGCCTTAAAAAGGGCAAGAGTAAATTGCTTTTTTGTTGAACACATCTGTAGAGTTTGGAGTTTATGCTGAACACTTGTCAAATAGCCCTTCCAAAATTGTATGTGTGAAATATACAAAAAAATTAATTGATCTACTTAATTTCTAATGAAAAAAGTAAATAACAGAAAGATCTTTGGAAATCCACAAACATTTCACTTTTTATTAATTCATGCATCAAACAAGAACTCAAAGTGAACATTAGAAGGAATTTTGAACTTAAAGAAAATGATAACAATATATAAAAATTTGTGCCATATCCCTAAAGTAATTCTTGGAGTGAAATTATAACATTAAACACTTAAAACAAGAAAGATCTCAAATAAATGTCCTTACCTTCCATCTTAAGATACTAGAAAATGAAGAGCAAATTAAACCCAAAGTAAGTAAAAGAAATGAAATAATAAAGATCAGAGTAGAAATCAATGAAATGGAAAATAGAAAATAGAGAAAATCTATGAAACAAAAAGCTGTTATTTCAGCAAAAGATCAATAAAATTGACCCCACTCCTAGCCAGACATAAAAGCAAAAAAGAGAATATACATGGGAACCAGCTGTGGCTCAATTGGTAGGGCTCTGGTTTAACACATGGGAGGCCCCGAGTTCGGTTCCTGGGGCCTCCTTGAGAAGGCAAGCCGCCTCGAGAAGGCAAGCCACTGCGAGCAGGCAAAGCCACCACGAAGCAGGCAAGCCACCATGCAGTGAGCTGACTCGGGATGCCACAGCAGGAGGAGACAAGCAGACACAAAAGAACGCAAAGCAAATGAACACAGTGAGAACAAGCAGCAAGGGGGGGGATATATAAATAAATATAATAAATAAATCTTTAAAAAACAAAGGAGAGTATACAAGCTACCATTATCTTGAATGAAAGAATTAATTTCAGATTCTATACACATTAAAAGGAGAAAAGGGGGGATACTATTAACTGTATGCCAATAATTTGAAAAATGTTGATGAAATGGATACATTACTTGAAAAATACAAAGTACTAAAGCTGATTCAAGAAGTAGATAACCTGAATAGTACCATATCTGTTTGAGAAATTGAATTTGTAATTCAAGTAAATAGAAAATCTCCCCCCCCCCCAAAAAAAATATTCCAGGACAAGATGGTTGCACTGGTGAATTATACTAAGCATAAGAAATAATACCAATTCTACATATGCTCTTCCAGAAAATTGAAAAGGAGGAATTACTTCCCAGTTCATTCTGTGAGTTATTATTCTGATACCAAAACCAAAGACATTTCAAGAAAAGAAATCTCCAGACCAGTATCCTTCATGAACATAAATGCAAAAAATCATGAACAAATTTTATTATATCAAATTCAACAATATATAAAAAGGCTAATGCATCATGACCAAGTAGATTTTATTCCAGGAATACAAAGTTGGCTTAACACTCAAAAATCAATCATTATAATTCACAATATTAACAAATATAGAAAGACCCTGATAAGGTAATCAGTTTACATAATTGAAAGTGAATGTTTTACTTCTAAGATCAGCAATAAGACAAAAATGTCCTTTTTCATTACTTTTATTCAGCATTGCACTAGACATTCGGGGCAGTGCAATTAGGAAAGAAAAAGAAATAAGAGACATCCACATAGAAAAGGCAGAAGTGAAACTCTATTTGCAGATGACATTCCTGTCTGTGTAGAAAACTCCAATGGAATCTATCAAAAAGATACCAGAACTAATAAGCAGCTTTAACAAGGTTGCAGGTTATAAGATTCACATACAAAGTTTTGTTGTAAATTTCTATTTAAAACAGCAATTAGAAATTGAAATTAAAAAAACATTACATTTTTTCATAACATTGAAAATATGAAAGTACTGTGAGATAAATCTGCAAAAGATATTTAAGACCTGTACATGAAGAAATTCGGAGCATTGCTGAGAGAAATAAAAGAAGGCCTAAATGAATGGAGTAAGATGTTATATTCATGGGTCATCTGATTATGTGGTTTAAGATGTTAATTCTCCTCAAATATATGTGTAGATTCAATGCATTGCCAACCAAAATGTATATATACTTTTGTGTGTGTGTAGAAATTGAAAACTGAATCTAAAATTTTTTTGAAAATGTCAAGAACTTCAATAGCCATAACAACTCTGAAAAACAAGATCACAGAGGATAAACACGATTTGATTTCAAGACTTAATACATGGAAACAGATGTGACTCAAGTGATTGAGCTCCCACCTACCACATAGGAGATCCCAGGTTTAGTTCCTGGTGCCTCCTAAAGAAGATGAGCAAGACAGCGAGCTGATGCGATGGGCTGGTGTGGTGGCTGACACAGCAAGATGATGCAACAAAGAGACACAAGGAGGAAAACACAATGAGATACACAACAAAGCAGGGAGCAGAGGTGGCTCAACAGATTAGGCACCTCCCTCCCACATGGGAGGTCCCACGTTCAGTTCCTTGTGCCTACAAAATGTAGACGAGTACCAACGAGTAGACAAAGCAAGTGCAAACTACCGGAGGGGGGAGGGGAGGGTGTAGGGAGGGGAGAGATACATAAAAAATCTTTTTAAAAAACTTATTTAAAAATGACTTAATATAAAGATACAGTAGTCAAAACAGTGTGGAATTGATGTCAAGATAGACAAATAGATCAGTGGTCCAGAATAGAAAACCCAGATCTGGACCCATACATACATGGATCACTGGTTTTGATGAAGGTGGAGAAAGGATAGTCTTCTCAACAAATGTTGCTAGAACAATTGGGTATCCATATGCAACAAATGAACATCAATCATATTTTATAATTTATAGCCTGAAACACTTAATTTGAAAAAGGAGAGCTCAAATCATAGGTCTAACTCCACACCTGAAGAAACTAGAAAAGAAGAGCAAATGAAACCCAAAACAAGCTGAAGGAAGGAAAAAACAAAGATTAGGGTGGAGATAAATGAAATAGAGAATAAGCAGAGCAATAGAGAGAATCAGCAAAACCAAAACCTCATTCTTTGAAAAGATCAATAAAATCAACAACTCTTTAGGTAGACTGACAAAGCAAAAAGAGAATATAGATACAAATGAACAAAATGAGGAATGAAAGGAGGAACATTACTCTGTACCCCATAGAAATGAAAAGGACCATCAGAGGATATTATGAACAAATGTATACTAATGAATTAGATAACCTAGATGAAACAGATAAATTCACAGATGCACACAAACTATCTGCACTGACTCTGGAAGAAATAGATGGTCCTAAAAGCCTAATAACAAGTAAAGAGATTGAGTCAGTAATCAAAAACCTCCCAGTAAAGAAAAGCCTGGGACCAGACAGCTTCACTGGTGAATTTTACCAACCATTTAAAGAAAATTTAACACAAATACTGCTCAAACTCCAAAAAAATTGAAGAGGAGGGAACATTTACTAATTTACTCAGTGAGGCCAGTATCACCATAATACCAGAGCCAGGTAAAGATATCAGAAGAAAAGAAAATTCTCATACATTGTTATTGGGAATGTAAAATGGTACAGCCACTGTGGAAAACAGTTTGGCAATTCCTCCGAAAGTTCAGTATAGAATTGCCATGTGAACCAGCAACCTACTTCTATATATCAGCAAGATCCTTCATGGATATAGATAGGAAAATCCTCAACAAAATACTGGCAAACCAAATCAAACAGCACATTAAAAGAATTAAACCCATGATCAAGATAAATTTATCCCATGTATGCAAGATTGGTTCAACATAAGATAGTCAATTAGTAAAATATACAACCTTAATAAAACGAAGGAAAAAAACATATGACTATCTCAATTTATTCAGAAAAGGCAGTTGACAAAATTCAGCACCCATTCCTGATTAAAAACAAAAACAGAAAACTAGGAATAAAAGAAAACATCCTTAACATAAAGGGGCATATATGAAAAACCCACAGCTAACATACTCAGTGGTGAAAGAGTGAAAGTTTTCCTCCTAAAATCAAGAAAAAGATTGTCACCACTGTTACTAAACATTGTACTGGAAGTTCTAATCAGAGCAATTAGGAAAGAAAAAGAAATAAAACCATCCAAATTAGAAAGGAAGAAGTTAAATTTTCCCTATTTTCAGATCTGATCCTATACATACAGAAAACTGAAAAATCTACAACAAAGCTACTATAGCTAATAAATGAATTCAGCAAAGCAGTGGGTACAAGATCAACATGCAAAAATCAATGGTGTTTCTATACACTAGTAATGAGCAATCCAAAAAAGAAATCAAGAAGAAAACAAGAGCAACTAAATGAATCAAATATCTAGAAATAAATTTAACCAAGAATATAAAAGACTTGTACATGGAATACCACAAAGCATTGCTGAAAGAAGTTAAAGACCTAAAGAAATGCAAGGACATTCCATGCTTATGGATTGGAAGACTAAATATTGTTAAGATGTCAATTCTACCCAAAGCCATTTATAGATTAAATATAATTCCGGCCAAAATTCCAACAGACAACTTTACAGATGGTAAAACCAATCATCAAATTCATAGGAAGGATATGCAGCACTGAATAGCCCAAACCATCTTGAAAAAGATGAACAAAGTTAAAGGACTTATTCCTGATTTTAAAACTTATTACAGTGCTACAGTAATCAAAATATCATTGTATTGGCACAAAGACAGACATGTAGACCAATGGAATCAAACTGAGAGTCAAGAAATAAACCCTTACACCTTTGGCCAATTGATCTGTGACAAAGGTGCTAAGTCTGCTCAGTGGGAAAGAATGGTCCCTTCAACAAATGGTGCTGGGCGAACTGGGTATCCATATGCAAAAGTATGAAGGTGGATCCCTACCTCAGGTTATATACAAAAATTAACTCAAAATGGATCAAAGACCTAAATATAAGAACTAAAACTTTAAAACTTGTAGAAGAAAACATAAGGAAACATCTTCAGGACCTTGTCTTAGGTGGTGGTTTCTTAGTCTTATACCCAAAGCATAAGCAACAAAAGAAAAATAGACAAATGAGACTTAACCAAAATTTAACTTTTGGACATCAAAGCACTTTATCAAGAAAGTAGGACAACCTACAGAAGGGAGTAAATATTTTGAAACCATATATCTGAAAAGTGTTTAATACCTGGAATATATAAAGAACTTCTACAAGTCAACAATAAAAAGACACGTGACCTAATTTAAAAATGGCCAAAAGACTTGAATAGACAAACCTCCAAAGGAGATAAACATGTGGCCAAATAGCATGTGAAAAGATGCTGAAAGTAATTAGCCATCAGGGAAATGTGAATCAAGACCACAATGAGATATCATCTCATACACACTAGAGTGGCTACTATTTAAAAAGTGGAAAATAAGTGTTAGAGAGGATGTGGAGAAATTGAAATTCTCATACATTGTTAGTGGGAATGTAAAATGGTGCAGCCACTGTGGAAAACGGTTAGGCAATTCCTCCGAAAGTTCAGTATAGAATTGCCACGTGACCCAGCAACCTACTATAATGGAATATTATTCATCCATAAAAAGGAATGAAATTCTGATACATTTACAACATGGATGAACCTCGAGGACATCATAGTGTGTGAAATAAGCCAGAGACACAAAAAGACAGAAACTGTATGAATTCAGCTGTATGAAATAAGCATATTTATAAGGTCAGAAATTATATCATTTTACTAGGGGCAGAGGAGGGAGGGAAGTAGGTAGTTAATGTTTATTTGGTACAGAGTTTCTATTTGTGGTGATGGAAATGTTTTGGCAGTTGATGGAGATGGACACATGCACAACTTTGAATATGTAATTTAAGCTACTGAATTGTATATATGAAAATGGAAATTTTATGTTGTATGTAAGCTACCATACATACACACACACACACAAAAACACACCAGAGAAATGTACAACATAAAGAGTGAACCATAATGTAAATAGTGGACTAAAATGAATATCACAATTATAATAATATTGTTTTAGGAATTGTAACAAAGGTATCACACTAATGCAAAATGTTAATAATAGGGAAAATGTGTGTTTGTGAGAAGGGGGTTATATGTGAACTCTATTTTTTCTGCATGTTTCTGTATACCTATAACTGCTTTAATGAAAAAAATTTCTTTAAAAAGGAATGAATTACTAATACATACTGCACCGTGGATAAATCTTGAAAACATTATACTAAGTGAAAGAGGCCAGATGTAAAAAGCCACATATTATATGAATCCATTTATGTAAAATGTCCAGAAAAGGTAAATTCGTAGAGACCAAAAGTAAATTAGTTGAGTAGAGAATGGAGAGTGACTGCTAATAGTATAGGGTTTCTTCTTGAGTTGATGAAATTGTTCTGGAATTAGACACTGGTGATGGTTGTACAACCTTTGTGAATCTACTGAAAAACACTGAATTGTACACTTTTTAAAAGGGTGAATTTTGTGAATTCTTTATTGAATTATATCTCAATAAAGAAAAAAACTTGGAGGGTCTTGTCAAAAAAAACCCTCAGGAAATATAAATGGTGTAATTTGAGCTTCAGAAATGATAAGTGAAATGGGTTGAAACCTAGCAATTATTTTAACAACTATGAGTTCATAATAATTTAAGATAAAAAGGAATTATCACCTCAGAATATGTTAGGGCACCAAATCCTGATCTTGAAACCTTATCAATAAAGGAAAAGAATCAAGCATTTATTCTTCCTTGCATATATGAACTACAGCACAGGATAACCCAATATTAGATGAGAGGACTCGTCTCATTTTAAAATGTATTCTAATCATTTCTTTAGTGTAAAAGAAATGATAGATATAGAATATCATTTTACAACCTCCAATGAATGAAGATAAATCACCAACACCTATTATCACAAAAAGAAGACCTGGTGCCTGAGCCATCCCAATTCTACCTGTAGTCTTGACAGCAGGATTAAAGCAGTCTAATTGCAGGAAATACAGACGACAGAGGAACAGATTGAACTGCCCCAAGAGAATGCAATTATCCAAATCCAGACAGTCAGAAACCATATAGGTCAAATCCTAAATTCTTTAAAAAGTTAATTATAGGGAAAGGAAAAGAATGGATAATAAACTGCCATATTGAAAGAGGCTAAAAAGACATCTACATTTCTTAATAGGTTGAGTCTAAACTGTACTGTCTACGGAAGCCCATTTGGGTGATAATATTGCCTTAGAAAAACTATGGAAAGTGATTAATATAAATTTCAAGATTATGGCTACATAGGGCAGTACAAAGGGGTTGTGAGTGAGGACACATGGAAAGGGCACCTAGGGTTGCTGGCAAAGTTCTCTTTCTTGACCTGCTTGGTATTTGTATGGTAGTAATTCATTAAGCTATACATTTAATTTGTGGGTTACCTATATCTGTGTTTTATAGTAAAAAGTTTTTTAAAATTGTAAAACTAACTCTTTATGTGTATGCCTAACTCTGTATTTGTTGAATAAATTATTGAATACACTACCAATGAAGAAAATGGCAATCATATCTCATTAGGAGATGTTCTATGCATAGATGAACTACTCCAGAATACATGATAAATCATTTAAGAAGATCATATTTCATTATTTTGTTCTCTGGTATTTTGAGCATAATTAACTTTTGCTCCTATATTTTTTTATGTTCTATTTCTTTTTTATTTGTTTATTTAATTTTATTTTTTTAAAGATACTTAGGTTACATAAATGTTAATGAAAAATATAGAGGATTCCCATATGCCCCACTCCCCACATCTCCGACATTTTCCCACATTAATAACATCCTTCATTAGTGTGGTACATTCATTGCAATTGATGAACACATTTTGGAGCATTGCCACTAAGTGTGAATTAAAATTTACATTGTAGCTTACACTCTCTCCCACCCAATTCTGTAGGTTATGGCAAGATATATAATGGCCTGTATCTATTGTTCATCACATGCTCTCATAACTACAATTGCATCTATATTCTATATTCTAAAATCACTTTTTCAGGGAAAGAATAAAGATAAGGAAGGAAAGGATAAAAAAGAGATGCCTCTAAAGCAGCACTGTGTGCAATTGCAGTTACCAGAGCATGTGATGATGATGATGATTCTGTCTAAAGGCATACTCTTATCAGCAGTCATTTTGGTTGGACTGTTGTTGAAGGCCAATATTGGACTATTATCAGAGTTCACTACCTGGTTTGGGGGTGGGGTGGTGCTAGTAGATTTTACAAAGCACAGACAGGAAGCAGATAAGACTATAAGATTCTTTTGTAGCCTTGACTAGTTTTCCTGTGAAAAGTCTAAATGTAATGATAACATTTCCCTGGTTTTTCTCTGTAAGGATTGTTATGATAATAAATTTGTTTTTCACAGTTTGAGAGGTCTGTTTGCCTGAGATAATTATGTGGACTTCTGCCATCCCCTCCTCCCCGACCCCCTAACTTCCTGTTAATCACCTTCATCTCTTGCTTACCATCTTTTTGTTTGTTTATTTCTTCTTGCAGCCTATGTAAAACATTTTTGTTTACCTGAATTTGTGCTTTAAGTTTGGCAAACAGTGCTGTTATTTTCTTATGTTAATAAGATTATTTTCACAGGAACTAGTTTTTATAGCCTTTCTGAATATTTTAATCTAATCCATAGCTGGTGCTTTGTTTAAATAATCTTGACCCAAATAATCTTGTAAAATTCTCTTGACATCTTTTATCATATTTGTTCACCTATAATTTGGAATTTAGTTGCAAACACATTAGTTTTAGATTACTTATCTCCCAGTTTTCACAGTGTATTATTAGGCATTTTAAAAGCCACAAACTAAAATGGTACAGGCCTTCCTTCAGTTCATCATCACTTTGTTTCCATGGGTAAATCACATTAGTTTTGTTCCATCTTGTATTTATACATATACTTTTTTTTTGCTTACCCTTATTTAACTTTAACCAGTTTTATATTAGTTACTGTTAGGTCAGTTTTTCTGCATTGATTCTATCAGATATTAAGTATATTTTGGTTTTTTTTTCTGTCTTAAAAGAGCTGTAGGTGTTTGTTTTTTGTTCAGTTTACCTTATTTTTACTTTTTAATAATAATCCTTAATATGTTGATTGTAGCTGTAACTTGTTTTTCAGAAAGTTATTTGTTTTTAAATTTTTAATGGAAAACTTAGATATTCTCTCTTTTGCTTCCCCCTGGAAAAGATTATTAAAAAAATTTTTTTTAAAGATTATATCTATAGTGCTATGTAATTATTCTTGAAGTAATATTAACTTTTGCAGGAGTAGTAAAAATAGTTTATATTCCTGAATTAGAAGGTGAAAAAAATGCTTAGAATGTGCAAAATTGTTCTTTTTAAAGGTAGCACCTTTAAGAAGGATATGTTGATTCGAAAATTTATGAACCACCTCATTAATGCATCAATTTGTAGAATGACTTTTATTCTTCTTTTTCCTTAAATGATCAAACTCCAGTACCTTGGGTCATGTTTTTATCTTTACTCAGTTTTCCCAGCTTATTCATGTAGCATTATTACTTCTCTTGGTCTTATTCTCAATTATAATGGGAAAAATGAAGTAACCATTTCCTTTCTCAAAATATATGAGGTTAAAAAGATAGCAGGAGAATTAGAGTACACAAAAGTTTAGACTATTACTATGAATGGCATATTTTGCTCTAGGTGGAAAGGTAGGAAAATAAGAAATTTGGTATATAAGTTCAACTATATCTATGATTAATTATTTTTTGACAGTTTTGAACATCACCTGTTTTCTTTGATTTGAAACAAACTAAATCTTCTCACTAGTCTGCACTTGGAGCACTTTTCTGAAGAAACTGCTTACCATGTGCACTCTATTCCAATGAGTTTCCAAGGGTTTCTAAGAAAGACTGTTCCAATTTAATTTTTTTTTAAGTAATGTAGTCAGTAGTAAAGTCCCTATACTGTCCATTTGCTTGTGGCAACAATATATTTATTTTTTATCAAATATTTACAAATTTATTACCATGTGCCAGATCCTGTGCTAGTCACTAGGGATATAAAGATGAACAAATCATAGACCTTATCAGATGTGTTTTTGGTCTAGCAGGGAAACAACATGTTATTTTAAAATTTAGAATTAAAAGTATATAAGATACTGTTCAATTATTAACAGGCACAGACTATGAATCTGGGCCATTTAGAGTTAGAATAATCTGGAATTCTTATTACCATAGACCCAGGGAACCAATCACAGTGTAAAAGAAGGAAATGTCCTGTACCTTTTTCCACTAAGTTTAGGTTCACTTGGCCCTTTATGGATATACACAATTTAAGATTTGAATTCTTTGTGGTCACATGTATTTTGCCATATCTAACATATTTGGAGATAATATGCTAAACTTGTAACAAATATTAAACAGCCTCTCTCGGTGATAGTTATAAAACTAAACAAAAACTTAAGTTAACCTCTGAATGTGGTAATTTTGTCTTTATTCACTGCTGCGTTCCCAGTGCCTGGAACATAGTAGATACTCAATAAATATTAGTTTAGTGGATGACTTATGACTTATTTTAATCCATGATCAGTACTATATTTCTCCATTGTGGACTGACTACCAGAAAGAACTGTAATGGACTGTGCAAGACTTTCTAAAATATATCCTGTCCTGAAAACATTGCCTTTAATTCCTCAGTTTACCCATATGAAAGCTGAAACATAGTGCTCTGTTTGTGTGACATACTACTCTTATTCAGAGAAGGGGAGCATTCTGGAGAAGTTTTCTTTTCAAAACAGGAAACAAATACATTTGTTAATGTGTGATACTATGAATTTTAGAACTTTAACCCTCAAGAAAAGTTAAGATCAGGAAGTAATTTTTCAGAATGCTTTTACTATTTGAATAATAATCAACAGGATGTATATGTACTATTGTAGTGAAATCAGTAGTAATTATCACTGGAATGTTTGTTTTTCATGGTGTCTCCTCTACTGTTATTGTGTAGCATTGGATGAATGTTGGGCTACAGAAGTCTAGGAAACAATTCAAGGTCATGTAGAAAATGGATTATGAATTGTAGTTCAAAGAAATGGAATGTCTAAATAACTCTGCAGTTATGAACACAGCAATCAACATTTCTAGTTAGGAATAACTAGAAAAAATCATTAAATTTTGTCTTAAAATTTTGAGATTATTAATTATCTAAAACTTAAGAAAGGATATGATATTTAAGAACACAAAATTCTAGTTTACAAAATATAAAGTAGAAGACTTAGAAAAAGTTGCAAAACTCGTACAGAGCACTCATGTATGTGTAATGATAATATCTCATATAATCATAGTATCTCATAAAAACTAAAAAATTGACACTGCTACAATAGTATTAACTCAGGAAGTGACACTTCTCTGTACATACCTTCTTGTGTAGTTTGCTCAACCACTGAGCTACCCTGGCTCCTCCAAGTTGGTTTTTTTTGTTTGTTTGCTTGTTTGTTTTGTTTTTGTTTTTAGGCAGTACAGGGATCAAACCCGGGACCTCGTATATGGGAAGCAGGCGCTCAGCCACTTGAGCTACATCCACTCCCTATATAATTTTGACCTTTAGAAGTATGCTAATGTGTTTCATATTCCGAAAACAAAATTAGATTGATAAGGATGGAAAGAAAGAGAATGAAAGAAAAGGAAAATCTTAAAACTGAAAGCAGGGGGCCGGCTGTAGCCCAATTGGTAGGGCGCCGGTTTACCACATAGGCCCCGGGTTTGGTTCCCGGGGCCTCCTTGAGCGGGCAGACTGCCTTGAGAAGGCAAGCCGCCACAGGCAGGGCAAGCCGCTGCAAGCGGGGTAAGCCTCCACAAGCAGGCAGGCCACCGCTCGATGAGCTGACTTGGCAGGTCGCTGTAGGGGGTGGGGAGACAAGCAGACACAGAAGAACGCAAAAATGAACATAGCAAGAACAAGCAGAAAGGGGGGGATATGTAATAAATAAAAAAATAAATAAATAAATAAACTGCAAGCATACAGAATCAAACACTTCTGTATTTCAAATGGATTACAGAACCATACTGAATAGGGAAAAAACAAAGTAATTTAGAATGTATTATTTCACTATCTAATCTCAGTTTTAGACAGATTTGAAGAGAGAATTACACATAAATTGTGAACTGTTTCAATAGATTTGTTTTTTGGGGTAGAGTGGCTGAAACAATTCTGAAATTAGTTCTCTTATAGAGAAACAGGATTAAAATTAAGAACATGCTTTTTTTCTGGGGTACATAACTCAATCTATCACAGTGACCAAGATTTTGGGTGTAAGGATATTTATTAGATCATTGCTATTGGGGTATCTTTGCTTATAAGCCATTTCTGCAACTAGAGCTAGGAAAAATATGCATGTATACATTCATATACATAATACACACATAAACACATTTGTGCATAAACACTTTTTTTTTTTTGAGAAATCCTGAGTCCAAACCATTACTTTCAATTCCAATCCATTCCCACAGGGTTCTTTTTCACCCATTTTGTATTTGCATGTCCTTCCTTCAAGCAAGAACCATGGATCCTAATAACATCAACACATTTATTCATATGCTAAATCCCATATTATATATAAAATCTTAATCCCCTTGCCTGTGGATGTGAACCCATTGTAAATAGGACCTCTTGAGGGTGTAAAAGAAGAGTCAGGATAAATAGAAATCATAAAGAAAGAAAAAGAAAAGGTAGAACAAATAAGCATAAAATGAGATAGTACCATATATAAATAGTTAAAATAAATAAAAATAGATTAAACAGTCTAGTTAAAAGATAAAAGTTGTCAAACTGGGTTAGAAAGTGTTTTTATGCTATTTACAAAAAGTAGAGAAAATTGAAGTAAAAGGTAAAAACAGATATTCCCATGCAATGAGAACAACAAAGCTGTGGTTATATTAACATCAGACAAAATTGACTTGGGGGGGGGGGAGTTATTAGAACAATGTCACTGTCTGAAAAAGGAATTTAAGAACAAACTTTGGAAATGAGATTGAAAATAAGGTAACAGTGTGTTTCTAAACAACTAATATGTTCAGTGAGTGTCACACTGATTTGAAAAATAAAGATAAAACAGTTTTTGGGAAAACAAATACTCATAGTTTATATGGAATTTATGGTTTAACAAAATATTTTCCTTTAGAGTTTTCAAAAAATATTGGCTTTTTCTTTCCGTGTAACTCCAAGTCTATATTCTGCTTGTTGACAACATATATAAAATTAAATGTATTTGGTAAGCCTTTGTTCTTGTGTTTTCAGGAATTCAAAATGTCCTCAGCCTCTTTTGTGCAGTCCTTACAGAAAACAAGGTTCTCTTCCATTCTGCAAGTTTCCAGAGACTTAGTGATGCATGTAGAGCCCTGGAATCTTTAATGTTTCCACTTAAATATAGGTGAGATTTTATTACCTGGTACTTCTACTTATTCTTAACTTATGCATTATTCATTGATGATCAGTTAAAAGGTCATTACATAAATATTTTGACCCACACAGGCATATTTTTACAGTTATGCTATTGACCAGATTTATGATTCTGATAGAAATCTAGAGTAGAATTTGGGACTTTTCCAAGTTGTCTATTACTGAGTGTCGATGAATTTAATGAAAAATATTTAATTTGAGTAGTATTGCCAACAACATTTAATGATCTTTGAATATAGTTGGTGATGAAAGTCTTAACAAGTTAGTAAATGCTGACTTGTTATTTGACATTAAGGGATTGTTATTAGGTATGATAATGGTATTATGGTTCTGTTATTTAAAAATAGCCTTGTCTTTTTTAGTTACCTGGTAAAGTATTTGTTTAAATTATATGATATCTAGGATTTGCTTCAAACCAATATAGTAGGGAAGAGAACAAAGGTGGGTGGAAATATATTTGTGGCTATGCATTACTCCTTATCAAAACTGGATTGGCAACATGGGGCTTTATGCTTTTATCTCTTTTTTGATATGTTAAAAAATTTTCCATAATAAAATGTTTAAAATCTAAACAGTGATGCTTAATAAAAGTGCTATAAGTAAAATATTGTATTCTAAAATACTATTCAATCAATTTAATAATCATAATATCTGGGAAAACTAAGTTCATACAAACTAGAAAAGATGATTTTAGACTATGTCCAGAATTCATTAAATATTTTTTAACTAGGTATATTTCTTACATTTTTAGATGAGGCTCTTGGCCTTGATTTTTGTACTTTGCTATTCTTATTAAATGCAAAAAGAATAGAATTTGACTGATTATTATATATAGACAAATTATTGTCCAGTATTGGGAGAGGAAGACCCATAAGGAAGTCAGTGCAACTGTCTAATGTCAGATTTCTATGTAAGGGAAAATGTTTTTAAACAAGATTAAAATACCTCAAGAGACTTTGTTTGCCTAGGAGGACTAAGGGTGAGAAGCTAGCCTGGGTTCCATTTACTTTATATCTGATCATATCTCTCACATTAAGATTTTTTTTCATCTTTCCTTTAAAAAAACTTAATATTAACAACCATGACAATATTTATAATTTCTAAACGTGGGCAATCTAATACTCATATAGCATCATAAAAAGTGAAAAAATATGTTTATATTATGGAAAAACATATACACTTGATATATATTTTTATTATTTCCAGTTATCCTTATATCCCCATTCTTCCGGCTCAGCTATTAGAAGTTCTAAGCTCCCCAACACCTTTCATTATTGGAGTACATTCTATCTTTAAAACTGATATTCATGAAATTGTAAGTATTCATCTTTAAACTTTCTTGTTATTGATGCCAAAGTTCTACCATATTTCTCTGAGTGCTATAACTTTTCAACCAATTACTAGTTTCAGATCTTTTGTATTACCAATAGAAAAGGTTGTTGACTGGAAGAAAAGCATCATTCAGAAGTCTCTTTATATTAGTTTTGCCTCATAGCAAGTATGGGAGATATAAAATGAATTCATTAATATTTTAAATGCCCCTTTGGCTTATTAAGTTTATCATTTTGTATTTCTCATCCTATAGTATGAGAAGCGAAGATAAAAATAATACATTAATTAGTGTTCTACTTGTGCTTACTTTATATTTTGAAGTGAGGCCTGTGATAATACTGAATGGCTACTAACTCACAAAGCAAAAAGCTTCTGAGAAAGAGTGAGGGATTTTAGTGGAACACAAGTTCAGTATGAGCCCCCACCAAATTATTGTATTCTTATGAGGTGTGAATAGATATACCAAAGAAGGAGAGTAACAGTATACACTCAAGTCAGTTCTAGAAAACTACTTTCTTCCATGTATTGTACTTTGTTAGGGAGAATAACAAAATAAAGCACTTAATAAAATGACATCCAGGATTGTCAAGAGTGTAAATACTATATCTTATGAGCCTCTAGGAAACTTTTCTCAGATTATTATCTGATACTATTTGGTAGCTGACAACAAATATTTAAATGGCTGTTCTAGAAAAGAAGAGTAAGATTCATTTTCTGTAGCTCAAAAGGCTTAAACAGAATCAATAGGTATTGAGAGAGAAACAGATTTCTGCTCAGTAAAGAATTTTCAATTATTAAAGTTGCCTGATCATGGAAAAGGTTTCCATATTTGAGGAGTGAATTCCCAAGCTCTGTAAGTAGTGTGGAAAGAACATATTACATGATACTTTTCAGGTAGTTTAAAAAGAATTATTTATTGAGAGATTGGGCTGTATGACATCTGTGATCTGGAGGTCCTTGAGATTTTGTTTTACTTTTAAATGCCAACAAAGAGGTATGTTCTTTGGCACTTATACAGAAAATAAGGTTGTAATCAAACTAACAAAAGACTATTCAACATTATATTTATAAACAGGTCCCTAATTCATATATTAATCATTCTTCCTAATTTTATATGTTGATATCTCATTCCTATTTAGCTTTGATTTTGCCATATAAAATATGTGTAAGTCAATAAACATGTTCCATAAAACCTAATTAGTACAGGCATACATCAGAGATATTGTGGGTTTGGTTCCAGACTACAACAGTAAAGCAAATATCACAAGAAAGCAAGTCACACAAATTTTTTGGTTTCCCAGTGCATATAAGTTATGTTTATGCTATACTGTCGTCTGTTAAGTGTGCAATAGTGTTATGTCTAAAAGCACAATGTACATACCTTAAAGTGTGACACAGAGACACAAAGTGAGAACATGCTGTTAGAAAAATGGTGCCCATAGACTTGCTTGATGCAGGGGTTCCACAAACTTTCAATAGGTAAGAGATGCAATATCTGTGAAGCACAATAAAGCAAAGTGCAGTAAAACAAAGTATGCCTGTACTAAGAAGAAATATATCCATCTAATTTATAAGTATTTTTATTACCACTAAATATAAATAGTCACTTGATTTAGGACAAACCAAATGTTGCCAAGAGTAAATTCCTTCTTTTTTTACAGAATGAATTGTAATCATACTATCAATGTAACAACTTTGGTTATCTTAGCTAGTTTCTCTCTTACATTTTTATGTAATTTCTTTTTTAATAGACTTGTAATGCTAAAAATCAGTTTCTTTCTTAAGAACCTAAGTAGTACCCTTTTGATGTATATTAATTGCTTTGCTTAACTCATATAATGATTACTGTGTTTTTTAGGATATGGCTAAACTGCTATAATAAAGCATCCAAAACTAAATGGCTTGGACAAAATGAAATTTTCTCGAACATTCATGCCACAGTCCATGGAGGTGTTCCATTATGCCAGACCATTTTATTCCTTGAAGTCATTACAGGCCAAGCTTCCTTCCTTCTGATTTCTCTATCCTCTTAGGCATTATCATCATCTGTATGCTTATGTGTAGGATACTTCCAATTCATAATTTCAGTCTATGGGAAGGGAAAAGAGAGACTAGAGGAACCTTCCATGTTCTCTGTCTGAAAGGCCTGGAAGTACACACATCAATTCACATATTCCATCAGCAGAAACTTAGTCATGTGGTCATACCTAACTTCACATGAGCAATAATTCTATGACTACCGACAGCCAAGACCACATATGGTTCTTCTTATTTTGATTTCATGAAGGACAAATTAATTTGCTTGACAAAAAATATACCTTTATTTTTAATTAAAGAATTTTTATCTCTTTCAGTTAGATGTAATCATAGCAGATTTGGATGGAGGCACTATTAAAATTCCTGAATGTATTCACCTGTCTTCCCTACCAGAACCACTTCTACATCAGACTCAAGCAGCTCTTTCTTTGGTATGACTTGGTTTTTTTTTTTAAGCACTTGTTTTCTCAATTTAAGTCTGAAACTAAGATAGTTGGAATTCAAAATCATTGTAAATGTAATTTTTTTATGGGAGTTGCATGTTCTTGAAACTTGAATCGGTGGATATAATAGTTAGGATAAAGTCTCTATTTACCCGATAACTATCTAAAGAGTATACTTTGAAGTCTATTGTAATATTTGTTCTATGTTCATTTCTTTATCCAATATATTTACTTAGTATCTTCTATATACCAAGTGTTTTGATAGATATTGAGAACACAGCTTTGAAACTAAGACAAGACTTTACTTCAAAATCCCTGATTCTTCTTCCATCCCCTATTAGAAGTTAGCACCTGTTCCCTCTCCTAGCCAACCTCCTTATTAGAGTAAAGTTCTTTGTCCTTCTTGCATGGAGTTTTAAAAAATCTTGTAGCCTAGGTTTTTTTCATTTGATTTTGTTTTGTAGTTATTTTACCTTAGTTGATTTTAAAATACATAGTATTTTATTTTACTGACACCTTTTTAAGTACTTATTTATCCATCATCAGAAAATTGAACCTTAGAAATTCTGTATTCCTTTTCAAGCCATTACTAAAGCTAAGGCCTTCATAACTCTTCTTTAATAATATACCAGTCTGAGCTGTTTAAATTGTATTTTTTCCCCTAAGAAATCAGAAATCTAGTATTACCAGAAGGGATTTAGTTATCAGAAAACTTTGAAACTAGAATTAGACTTTACATTGTTATAGTAGTATCATTAGGGTGAGAACGTTTAGAGAAGACTGACTTTTTTTTTTTTTAAGATTTATTTTTATTTATTTATTTATCGCCCCTCACCCCCTTGCTGCTGCTTGTGCTCGCTGTGTCCATTTGCTTTGTGTTTTTCTGTGTCTGTTTGACTCCCTTTGTTTTTTTGTTTTTTGTTACATATCCCTCCCCTTTCTGCTTGCTCTCGCTGTGTGTTTATTTTTGTGTTCTTCTGTGTCTGCTTTTGCCTCCCCCCCACCCCGATGCGGTGACGCGCCGAGTCAGCTCACTGCGCAGGCAGGCGGCTTGCCCCGCTTGTGGGCGCCTCTGTTTCCGTTCCCAGGCGGCACTGCTTCCGTTCCCAGGCAGCTCTGCTCTGTTCACGGGTGGCTCACCCTGCCTGTGGTGGCTTTTTTGCCATGCCCACGGCGGCTCTGCCCCACCCACGGTAGCTTGCCTTCTCAGGTGGTCTGCCCGCTTGGAGAGGTCCCTGGGAACCAAACTCGGGGTCTCCCATGTGGTGTACCAGCTCCTATCCACTGGGCTACAGCCGGCCCCTGTTTGACTCCCTTTGTTGCATCATCTTGCTGTTCCAGCTCACTGTGCCACATCGACTGGCTTGATTTCAACAGGAGGCCCCGGGAATCGAACCCAGGGCCTCCCATATGGTAAACGGGAGCCCAACCAATTGAGCCACAGCCACTTCCCAGAGAAGACTGACTTTTCTTAATGTAATTTGTAATCTGGAATACAAAGTGTGATAAGTAGAAAGACTACGCGGATAGTACTCAGGAAACCTGAATTCCAGTCCACAGTCTGCCATTTGATATCTATTGAGGAAATCTCATCCCACTTCTAGGCCTTCATTTCCTTGTTCTTTATCTATAGGGTGAATGTTTTAGCCATAGGATGGCTAGGTCACTGTTCCCCAAAGTGAAGCATAGAAATAATTTTTGATGGTACATATAGGACTTTTTAATTTTAATAGTTTTGTATTTATTATAATGTATTTTCACTATAGCATATAAAACCTGTGATTTAACAGATGGTATCCTTTAATACTAGGTTAAAAAGGTCAGTTGATGGGAAGCGAATGTGGTTTAAGTGATTGGGCTCCCGTCTACCGTATGGGAGGTCCTGGGTTCGTTTCCCGGTGCCTCCTGGTGAAGGCGAGCTGGCCAGCGTGGAGAGCTGGCCCGCGCAGAGTGCTGACGCAACAAAAAGAGACAAAGAGGAGAGACAATAAGAGACACAACAAACCAGGGTGCTGAGGTGGCTCAAGTGATTGAGTGCCTCTGTCCCACGTCAGAAGTCTCAGGATTGGTTCCCAGTGCCTCCTAAAGAGAAGAGGAGAAGACAAGCAGACACAGAGAGCACATAGCGAATGGACACAGAGAGTAGACAGCGAGCACAAAACAAGGGGGGCTGGGGAATAAATAAATAAAATAAATCTTGGTTTTTAAAAAAAGGTCAGTTGATTTAAGGACAATTTATTTTATTTTATATTTTAAAAAATATTTATTTATTTCTCCCCCCTCCTCGTTGTTTTGCGCTCACTGTCTGCTCTCTGTGTGTTCTTCTGTGTCTGCTTGTCTTCTCCTTAGGCAGTACTGGGAACCAATCCTGGGACCTTCCAGAGTGGGAGAGAGGCGCTCAATTTCTTGCGCCACCTCAGCTCCATGTGGTCTACTATGTCTCTTATTGTCTCTCCTTTGTGTCTCTTTTTGTTGTGTCAACTTGCTGCACCAGCTCTCTACGCAGGCCAGCACTCTGTGCAGGCCAGCACTCCTGCTCAGGCCAGCACTCCTGCATGGGCCAGCTTGCCATTTACCAGGAGGCCCCGGGAATTGAACACTGGACCTCCTATATAGTAGACTGGAGCCCAATCGCTTGAGCCACATCCATTTACCTAAGGACAGTTTAAAGAGAAATATTAACTAAATAATTACATAGATAGTATATGGAAATAACAAATGCTGAGGAGATAGTACAAGAGTGAAGACAATTTTAATATTTCTAGAATTCTTATAACTATGTGATTAATTAAAAACAATATTAGTAAATTTTTCAGGGATTAAGTAGCAAAATTAACAAAGATAGATGTTTTAGTTCTTAAATCAGAGGCTCCTTCTGTACACTGGTATGCCTTAACCTGTAATACCACCAAATTTTTGTCAATCAATAAAATTCATTTTTGGTGAGAATGAGTATACCTGTTGTTATAGTTTTCAAACATAATGGTGGATTATGTGCTACAGTGTAATAATGTGAATAAGAGGTAAGAGCATAGTATATTGTCAGGTTAGGTCCAAAAAGAGATCACATTTGATGGAACATGTAGGAGTGTTGACAAACAATTATTTGAGCTTGGTTTGATTAGTAAATAATTGTAATCAAATGGCAACATGGTACTTTGTGTATTAGCCATGGATAATTTTATAGACACTATGACATTACTGTAGAGTTATAAATATTGCTAATATTTTAGTGTTATCTTGAGCCTTTTGGCCCATTAAAGTACACCACCAAAAACCTGAGTATTTGAAAATGATCCTGCAAAGACAAAAATTTGCTATGTAATGATTCAATTTTATCTTTTTCTCTTTGTAAATCCTGCATAGATGATTCTTTCCCATGTGCTTCCCACCCTGCCTTCCTTCAAAGCCTGGTTCAGGGGAGGATGTGGCTCATATGGTTGGGCGTCTGTCTCCCATATGGAGGAAACTAGGTTCGATCCCAGGACCTCCAAGTAAAAATACAAAAATATAGAAGGCGTGTGGGCAGCCAGGCCCCGCGCGTGGGTGCGCCATCAGGCCCTGTGTGTGTGTGTGCCATTAAGCCCCGCTGAGCCATGCAGCAAGATGATGATGTAACAGGAGAGTGACACAAGGGAGAGCCAAGACAAGACATGCTGAAAAACCAAGAACTAAGGTGGCACAGGCAGTAGGACACCTCTCTCCCACATCAGAGTTTCCCAGGATCAAATCCCGGTGAAGACAGGAGGAGAAGGATGAGAAGAGAGGGCAGGAAACAGACCCACAGAATTGCCCAGCGAACGGACACAAAAACACCAAAAATGGAGGGGGGAGATAAAAATGGATAAATGTAAATAAATAAATCTTTTTTATAAAAAACCTTTTTCTTAGCTTTCTATAGGTTGAATTAATTATACTTTATATTTTATATATTATACATTATATATTTATAGCATCTATCACATTATGTTATACTTTTTCTCCTCTGGAGTATGAGGTTCATAAGCTTATTCTCTTTTTAACACTGCAGTTAATTGACTAATTAATAATTTTAGTTACTCTAAGAAACATAAAAAGAAATCCTAGTTTAAAAAATTTGACTGTATGAACAGATAGGTCTACCCTAGACTATTCCCTTCCCAGAGATAAATACTATTTTATAGTTTAGTGCATATTCTTCCAGAATTTTACATTTTTATAGATAAATGTCAGTGCATGTATGTATATAGACTTAGAGTTTATTTCATTTTGTTCAAATAAATGAGAATATAGTATGTATATTTTTCTAAAACATGTTTTTTCTTTCTAAATATTTTGTCTTGGAGAGCTTTCTAAAATAGTATATACAGAGCTAAATCAGCTAACTACATTTTATTTCATAGAGAAGATATATCACAATTCATGTACTGACACTTTTCATCTTAATACCCTAAGTGAATTAAAGAACAAGTTTTATTGATATTAAGACATTTTACAGAATAAAACCTCTTTGCCTTAGATTTTGCACCCAGATTTGGAAGTAGCCGATCATGCTTTTCCCCCTCCACGAACAGCTTTATCACACTCAAAAATGCTGGTAAGAAGTTTAATATTTAAATTTCATGCTTTTTAAGAGAGCCGTACTTTTATTTGTGGAATAAAAAGAGAAGCTGAATGAAGTGAGAATTAAATAATAAAGTAAAAAGTGCCAAAATTAGAAATTAGGAGAATTGCCTTTGACTGACCTTGTGCCCCACTCAGGGAGGAGCCTCAAGGCAGTGAACTGGCCAGGAGGGGAGTAGGGATAACGCTGTGGCCTGAGGAGGCCTGAGTAAGTATAGGACAAAAAAATCAGAATCTATGTGGTAGCCTGGAAAATTATGCCAAGCATCAAATTGAAAGTCTTGGGCAAGGATAAAAAAAGGGAATCTTACAAAAAAGGAAACAAAGGATGTTGATAACAGGACATAACCAAGTTAGGTGGATAAAAATAATTCCGATTAAAAGTTATAAAAGGGTGAATGTATAATGGAGTGTCCCTTTTTAATTTTGCCCATTGCATTTCTTAGAGGTGAGCTTTGTGGTCAATGAGCTTCATAAAGTTAGAATCCTTTGACAAGTTACTTAAGCATTCTTCATCTTCATTTCTTCATCAATTAAATAAGGAATTGACTAAATAAATCTGTATATTTCCTTATAGTTTAAAACCTGGGATTCTATTAAAATCTGGATTATCAAAACAGATTCTTCATGTGGCTTATAAGTATAAGAATAGATTTTTACAAGTTGGATAAACTTTGGAAGAACTTCATAGCTTTATAAATCATTTAGGTTGTTTTTTTCTTTTGTATTTGTGACTGTGATTCTTTTGGTAGATATAAAAATCAAAGAACTTGGGAAATATATCCTTCTCTAATATAATAAAGGGAGAGACTCCGACTTATATGTTTCCTGAAAAGGAAATTGTATATACTAGAGGCAAGTTTTGTTTGGTTCAATATAAAGAAGTATTTAACAGCCTAAGCTGCCTAACAGTGGGATGGATAGATGCCCATCACTCAGGGCTGCCACAAATAAGATGTATGTGTAGGAAGCACAGACAGATTTCATTAGATAACTGTTCTTTCCAACTTTATGGTTTGACGATATTTCATTTGTTTTTTAAGAAATGAAACTACCTTACATGTTTTTTCTTATATTTTCAGGATAAAGAAGTTCGAGCAGTTTTCCTTAGATTATTTGCACAACTTTTCCAAGGATATAGATCGTGCCTACAACTTATAAGAATTCATGCAGAACCAGTAATACATTTTCACAAGGTAAGATGCAGTCCCTCATTGTATTTGCCCAAAAAGTCGACTTTAATTTAATAACATTATTTTGTTGTCTTTTTTTCTAGCTATGTATTTTGACCTTAATTTATTAAATGTGGTTATTTAGTATCTCTTCTCCGTTTGGTTAGATGACAATTCTTAATAATGCCATGGAATTACCGTAATGTTGTCCTTTAGAATATGTTACCTTTAAATTGTCTCTTCTTTTAAACTTGATTGTTAATTTCTGATTTCTCCTCCTGCCGTATGGACAGTTTCATTTTTATTCTTTCCAATTAAAAGATATCAGAACAAAAACCCTTTCTAGAGAAGTACATTTTATGACAATATTTCCTACACATGAAGGCATTTATACAAGCTTTGATTTTTCTTTTGTATTTTTGATTTGACTATTTTTCCATTACCAAGTAATTAATCTATTCATTTCACATTTTCTTTCCTCACAGACAGCTTTCTTGGGGCAGCGTGGTTTGGTTGAGAATGATTTCCTCACTAAAGTACTCAATGGAATGGCATTTGCAGGTTTTGTTTCAGAAAGAGGTCCTCCCTATAGATCCTGTGATCTCTTTGATGAGGTATAGTTCTTATAAAATGAATGTGTCATTTATAGACAAAATAGACTAGGAGTTAAAAAGTAGAAAATTGTTATTTAGAAATATTTAATCAAAATCATAAATATAAATTAAAAATAAAACAATCCAAATATTACTATTATGCTTATAAGATCTTGGTATTTCTAACATGGATTAGAAAAGTTAGAAAGATAAAATTATAGAACGTCTCAAATGTACATAAAAAATGTTGAACAACTGAATTTTAAAATAGTAAACTAAAATCTTTTTTAAATTCTTGCAGTGATTTTGTGGTATAAATAGAATGGTTATTTTTGAAGGCAGTAATTCAGTGATTCCTTTATCAGTTTCATAGGGAAAAAGATCTAATTTTGATATATAGATATGTGACTTCAAACTGCAGTTACATTTATTCTAGTAGTGTTATAATAGCCATCGCTTAGCTTATTGGCATTCTTACTAATAAACAATAAACATTTGTCTAACTAGGACATTAAATGTATGGAAGACAGATTTAGTTTCTGTCTTCAAGGAATTGGTCATTTTAGAAAGGGAGAAATAGGGCAGATGTTTCTCAAAACAAGTATGTTTTGTTGTTAAATGTGATTTCTTATTTTTTTTAAATATCTCTCCCTATATTATTTAACTCTGTGTTCACACCAGCCAATTCTGGTAGATAGAACAATGAATATTATTCCCATTTCAATTTCTGAAATAGTATTATATTGGAACCAATAAATCTAAAATTTCCTTGAAGTTATAAAATAAAAACACTCCTAGCACCCAAGATAATGGAGATCAGTAGTGGTGGTCTTATTTTGCTGCTGATGGTTTTACTTTGTACGAAAAAGATAGGAATTAAGGTCTTGACCCTTAATTCAAAAAAGGACCTTTTATTCTCTATCGAGATAGTTAATTATTCAAAGGTAAGAATTTTTAAAAGAGGCACTTGATCTAGTTCTGAGTATGGAGACCTGCACCAAATGCTTTAGTTAATAACACAAAGTATATGAAAATTTAGAAGAGATTGCTCTAAAGTGGGCAATTCTTTCTAATCAGTAATCTATTATTGATCACTGATTATCTAATACTAACATATACATCAGCCTTTAGATCCTGAACTAAGTAGTTTTTATATAATGTTTTATAGAATTAACTTAGATTCTCTCCAAGGTCCTTTGTAGCTCCTATATTTTGTTATTCTCTAAAGTATTGTCAATAGTAACATTGGTTTATATAATCTCTTTCTTTTCTATTCATATTTCCCTTAGTAACTCCTATTGGCAACTTCATCAAAACTAAAAACATTAGATAGAATACTTGTGGGAAACTTGCTTGCCACAGCCTCTAACTATATTTGTAGGTCCTTCCCCTGCTTAGATTACCCTCCCTGAAGTTCTCGGTCTAACCAGACCCTCCATTATTCATTTTCTGCTCTTACCTTACCACCTCCTCCAAATTTTTCCAGAGTAGGTAACTCTGAGAGCCGCTAGTCTGACTTAGGATTTATTTTATATCTCTAACTTTATGTGTTAACTTGGTTTTTATTACATATTTTATGCGTATGTGTGTGTGTGTGTGTGTGTGTTTATATCCTCTAGATTGGAAACAAGGCAAAGCACTCTGTCTAAGATTCCTATTTAGTGTCCATCCAGTTCTATGTTTTGCTTATAGTGGTGATTTTTTTTGGTGTCTTACTGATGATGTTATTTGAAAAGCTGTTCATACACACACTTCAGCCAAGGGCCTAAGACCTAAGTAATTTCTCCTACCCTCTTCGACCAATTGATTTGGTTTGCATGGGAATGTGCTTTTGTAGGGAAATAGTATTTGCTTCTAAGAAAGGAATACTTATTTTCACTTAGCCTAGGGCATCCCACCACAGGAAGGGTTGAGATGACTTTGAGAAGCAGCTTGCTTGTCCCCACACTTCCATCAAATAGGCATGCTAGAAAGAAAGAAAAGTTTTCCTTTGATAATCTTTCTGAATCTTGGTCTAGAATAAGGGAAGCCATAGTTTCGTATGTGTATCTGTTCCAGCGAAACTATTAGTTCCTAGAAGGAAAAATCTTAGATTATACCTTTTCTATTGTCTACCTCTCTACTCTACCCCACCCCCATTTTTTCTCTGTTAACACTGTTTTTTCCACCTTAAATATGAACGCTTATACTCACACAGTTCTCCTAATAAATTAGTTAATAGAAAGATGGACTCGAATTTATATAATTTGAGAACTAGAAGGAGCCTAGAGGTCATCTTGTTCTTCTATCTTATTTTAAAAATGAGGAAACAGAAGTTCAGAAGTTGAAGTGACTTGTCCCAGCTCCTACAGTCAGTAAAGCTTGGACTGAGCAACCTGACTTATTCAATATAGTGTATGTTTGGTTCATCTTTTGTGAGTTAGTGAAATAAAACTGAGTCCCAGAAATAACTTTTCCCAAGAAGAAATTGGGCCCTAAATGGTCAGAGAGACCACTAGACCATCCATGGATTTGATTAACCCTGTAACCCTAGAATAGGTGGAACCCAGTAAAAGTGGAAACCTTTTGTTTAATATATTTGAATGCTTTTTGGTTTGCAAATTGTATGAAATGATCCCGTGGCTTTCTAGTTCAGCATATTTTGGAGTTGATGTTTTTCTATTTGCTTCTTTTTCCAAGTTGGTAGCTTTTGAAGTAGAGAGAATTAAAGTTGAAGAAAATAATCCATTGAAAATAATAAAGCATATCAGAGAACTTGCTGAGCAACTATTGAAAAATGTAAGTATGTACATTCATTTAGACAGTTATTAATTTTAAAAATATAAAATATTTTGTCTGCAAAACTTCTGAAAAGCTACTTCTTTCTAGTGATTATCATTTTGCTCTGACTTAAAAATCTGTGGGATGATAAATTACAAGATATTATGCTTGATAACACTACATGGAAATAGACCACGTTTTCCAGCTAATTTTCCTGTCAATCATTACATTATGAAAACATCTTATTCACAGTTCTCCAGATTGCCGTTTGTCCTCACTATATATTTTATTTGGGTCTCTGTCTTCTTAAGAGCATACTGAGCATTTGTAAGACCTAAAGATTAGACTCACTGGAGACCAGAACCACCCACAAGAGAATTGACCACTGTACTCTGCTTTACCTTGGCATAATGACTATCAGCTGGTTCAGGAAAATTATTTGAGTTGCATTGTTGTTTTTTTTTTGTTTTTTTGTTTTTTTGTTTTTAGTTGCATTGTTTTGGACAGAGAATGAAAAGCTGAAAGGTTTTAACAAGCAAGTTGGTAAGTGACCATAGAAACTCAAGTATGAAAGCCTGCCCTATATAGAAGAAACGGAATATGTTAAAAGGTTTGAGAAGTAGTAAAGAGTGAAATAATCATTTGAATATCAAGAAAGAAAAGAGCCTAAGATGACGTGGAGAGTATGTACATGCAGAAGCATGAATTTTGGTTAATGAGCTTTGGCCATTCCTCCTACTCTTGCTCTTGAAGCTGTTTCAGAGTTGAATCCTTTTACTAAGAGTAGGAAACAAGTGGGAAGTGTGGTCTTCCAGAAATTGAGGGAGATCTATTTTTTAAAGAAATAGAATTAAGAGGGACGGAGGTGGAATTTGGGGTCAGCATCCCCCCAGATATCCTATCACTTAGTTATTTGAACAGGTGAGCCCTCTTTTGGATATTGGGTCATCAATTGTGCTTTGTCCTATCCATTTGAAATCTCAGAACCAATTGGATAAAGCCAGGGATACTAAAATGTATTTTTTTAAATTTTATATTATTGAATTATTTCTGAATTTTAAGTTTAACATTCTTTTGGGGGAAATTCTTTTTTGAATTGTGCTCATCTAAATTCTGGTAAATAATTTAAAGAGTCTTAAATTCTATTATTTTATCACTTGCCAGTAGTTCACTATAAATTCTGGCCAATAATATGACTAACACCTGCAGAAGACATTAGCCATAGCATTTAGTACCTGTCAAAAGATGAATTTGGTTTCTATTTTAAATTACTTAAATTTTATTTAGTTAACTCTTTCCTGTAGATTATTAGTTTATTTACTAAGAGGCAATACTTTCATATCCCTAAGTTTATCACATGTTTAATCATAACATAATGGTTTAGCAAAAGTATAAATGGTTTTCAGTAACTTGCATGCCAAGATCTGTTTGTCATTTGTTGACTGACCACATTTTACATTATTTAACAATTAATCGCTAAACTCCAAATACAATTGTGCCTAATATAATAAATGAGTTTCTTGATTAGTATGCTAAAACATTTTTTTTTAAATCCTTTAGAACAAAAATGTGTTCTGTGCTGGTCTTTATCACTTATGATGGCTGTATAGAATTGGTTCATTTCTGATTAGAAAAACAGTTATTTTTCCAGTGTTCAACTTTACACTTTGTTCTTTATAAAGCACTTTAATATATTTTTGCATTTGACCTTAGAAACAACCCTGTGAGGTAGAGAGGGCAGGTGTTTAAATGTGAAAAAAATGAAAATTTCCAAGTTTTTCCTTGCCCTATGTAGTGATTTATTGATGAATTTCAAAGAATAACAAAGCCTCCAATTGGAGTCAGTTTGAGACTCTGGGAATGATCCCTTTAATAACTGAGTGTTTATTTCTTAGGTCTTTACATGACCATTCTAGAACTGCACAATAAAATTTTATAACTAGTGATTGACCAGAGCTGGGTTTCTGACACAGGTTTGCCTCTATCATATGACAAAGTATTCAGTTTATACAATGGAATGTGCCAAGGACCTTGAAGCAAAAGATCAAGTAAACAATTCCTTTCTTACCATATTAGAAGTTAAGTTTTATGAAACACAACTCAAAGTCAACCAACACAGAACTGGTAACTGAAATAAAATAAATATATAGTAATTATACACTCTAAAGGGTGAATGTAAAATGCAAACAATCCCTATCCTTTAAAAATGACTTTTTTAAAGATCATCATGAGAGATTGTATTGCTGGGAAAAAGATGGAAGTAGCCCTTCAAGATATTCTGCATTTCTTGAGCCCTTCTTAGACTATTCTTTTTTTTTTCCCTTTCTATAATCTAATTCCCATCTATTTAACTGAATCAATTCCATTCATTCAATATGTTTTATTTTTTTTTTTTAAAGATTTATTTATTTTATTACATATCTCCCCTTCCCCCCCCCGTTGCGGCGACGCGCCGAG
>PVKH010001503.1:0-29891 GCA_004027955.1 Chaetophractus vellerosus
GGCTTTTGCCCTGTCCGTGGCAGCTTTTTGCCTTGCCCACGGCGGCTCTGGCCCGCCCATGGCAGCTTGCCATTCTCAAGGCGGTCTGCCCGCTAGGAGAGGTCCCCGGGAATCGAACCCGGGGCCTCCCATGTGGTATGCCGGTGCCCTATCCACTGGGCTACTGAGCCGGCCCCTAAAATTATTTTCTATTCCAGATTTTTTGCCACCTTTTCCCTTAAAAGAACTATTTACATGAACATCTTTATAGTAGCACATTAGATCATTTCTTTTATAGGAATCAGCATCTACGTAGGGTGGTAGATGTGACTAAGCACTCCTGTCTCTTAAGAATTTGAGGGCAAAACCTGAATTAAGCAAAGGCAGAAATATTTATCACACATCCCATAGTACTTGGGGGCTCTGTTTATTTTGCTTCTTAGTAAATTCTCAATAGCAATTATTGTCATATTCTAAGATATAGAAAGCAAGGGTCTATATGTAGTTTGTATTTCTCTTTTTCTCTGTATAACTTGCTCATAGGAAAAGATCGCCCTTAGTTAATGTGATATCATTTCATTCTCTGTGTTGTCCAAGATAAAAAAGGAAATTACTCCACTAAGTGGGATGGAAACCAGAAATATGAAAGAAGATAAGTCAGGGTGTCCAGGAGGAAAAGATCTTCTAGGTTGAAGGTGTGAGATCTGCCAATTATAGATTCAAATGCCTTCTGCCTTTCAGTCTTCAGTGTGTAACCTCTTAGCTTACTCTCTTTTTTTTTTGTTACTGCAGATGCCACTGCATTCCTAGCTCCTCATCCCAGACATGCTCAATTCATCTGGTAGGTCATGGTCAATGAGGTCTAATTGAAATATGATACGAGTACTAACTGGTGAAAAAGATGTAGAGGCTCAAACCTTAAAACCCATGGCATTAATGTAGAAAATAATCAGTAAAGTCATTTTATTCACCCATCCTCATTTGTGTTGAGAGTGATATTAAGTGTAGGTAGGGGTAATATAAAGTATTTTCCATTTTGATTTTTACCTGTGCTACTCTGTTAGAAGACACCTTTAGAAAAGCCTTTGTAAGGTATAAATGTGTTAGTATGACCAACACAATGTGTGTTGTATATATACCTATGTGTGTATTTTTCTCCTTTGGCTATTACATTGTAAATAAATATTTAATATATAATAATTTAAAATGATTCTGAAATAATAAATTATAACTGAAGATTCATGTTCACTACAGTAAAGGGATATAATAATAAGAAGAAAAATAATCGTTCAGTGTATTTGCTAAGGCTGGGCCAATTTCAATGACAAATTTTGTTTCAATATATGGATGACAATTTACCAGGAAACCATTGTCCCTTTTTCTCTGTGTCTTACTTGCCTGGAAAAATACCACCCCTTGTTGATGACTATGTACTACTTTATACTTAAGCAGGTAATGTGGCTGGAACACACACACACACACACGCACACACACTCACAAGCACATATGACCATTTGCACTAGCCTAACCTTATATTTAGATTGCAGACCTCATTGAGTCATTAAAATTGTCCAGAAACTCAACCTCTTCTCCCCATTGAGATGACTGTTTTCTCACTCTCTTCTCTCCATACCCCCTCCTTTTCCTTCTGCTCCCCTTCCTTCATCTATCTTTCCCTTCCCTCCTTTATGACCTACTTCTTTAACTGAAAAAATATGGAAATAGAAGGAATATTCCACATTTTCCTACTACCAAGACTACCAAACTATGGAGAATTTTTATGTTCCCACGACTCAGGCTTTGCTTCTGTTATAATGAGTTGTCCCTTCATTTATCTTAGGACTGTCACTTCATTTGTGGATTTGACCATATCCCTTCAATGCCTGTTCAAGGAATTTTTCCTGCATTTATCCTCCCTTGTTCTGAATCATCAATTTTCTTTGGCTAACTGAATTTTCCCTTTGGTATAAATAGCTCCTAAAAACAGTCTATTCCTTGTGTTATGTCTTCCTCTAGTATTCCTTATTCCAATGCCTTATAACAAAATGCCTTGAGACATTTTTTGTCTCCATTTCTTCACTTTTAATTCTCTCATGAACTGACACTTTCATGCTGCATTAGCCCTTTTCCCCTAAAACTGCACGCTTCAGGTCACTGATAACCTCCATGTTTCAGAGACTTCCTCTTTGTAGAGCTCTCAACCTTTGAATAATTTAGTCTCTTAAGAAAAACATTTTTCAGTTGGATGCTAGGGAAACAAACTTTCCTGGTTCTCATTTGGCTTCAATGTCTGTTCCTTATTCATCTCCTAGCTTGTTCTTCTAATTCTGCCTAATTTATAAAATCCAACATGCACTTGGGTAAATTGTTATTTCCTGTTTCCCATCAATTTTCTTGCTGATTTTATCATGTATAAGCTGATTATTTCACAAATTATAACTCTATTTTTATGCTGCCTCTAGTCCCAGACACTGGCTCAACATTTCCAATTAGATGTCTAATAGGTAACTCAGAACTAATATCTCTACAGAGAAGTCTTGAATTCCCTCTTTAAAACTTTGTTTTTTTCCCAAGTATCCTCTTCTCAATAAATGACACTACTATTCACTCAATTTAAAGGGGAAAAAGTAATAATTATCCTTGGGTTCTCTTTCTCTTACCTTCAATATCCATCCATCTATTAAACATGTCAGCTCTTGCTTTAAAATATAAATCAAACAAGACTGCAAAGGATCAGAGGACATGAATCAGTGCCTAAAGTAACCACAATTTCAAGGTGCTTGGTGGCAACAGTTAGAGGAAGTCTGTAGCTCTAGTGATTTTCAAGAGATGGAGTGAGGATGATAATGACTCAAATTCTCAGGAGATGGAAAGAACTGAGTAACTTAGAACATATAGCAAAGATATAGCAAGGAGGAAGTTGTTCCTGTTTCTCTGAGATACACAAAAGTGAAGAGAAAAGGTGAAGGGATTAATGACTGGATGTTTGGATTTCAGTCTTCAAGTAGGAAATCGCCATTGCCCAGTTGACTAGTGGAAATGGGAAAAACTGATGGAATTTGAATGGACTGACATCAATCTTCTCAATAAAGTAGAAGGGAAGCTTATCTGCTAGGAGTGAGGTTTGTGCATTTAATGGTGGAAAGCAGTTGGAACAGCTGCTATGAGGTGTTCAAAGAATAGCCAATAAAAGTAAATGCTGAATAGCAGAGAGGGCCTAGTTTAGATATATAAGTTGTGTGGAAAGAGAGAGACTTTCCTAATCTCAAATGCGTCTGCTTTCTCCTGTTTTTATCCTTAAGGGCAGGGGCACTAACACGGTCTCATAAATTCAACACAAGACTCTGTATACCCTGATGACAACCTTATGCCTACGTTTATATATTGACCACAGGTGTTGAATTGATCATACACCTTAGGCCATGGGACACTATCATCGTTCAGGGCTATAAAAAGTCAGTTATGCTTTCCTCTGTTTTATTTCCTTTTATGCCACTGTTCACTCAACCAATTATTTAATGTATACTTTGTGTTTGTATTTGTTCTTTTAAAATAAGTATTGTCATACATGTATGCATTGTTTTAGCTTATGTATTTTGGGGTCACATATCTGATTCGTATTTGCTGCAGTCACATTGTTTCTAAGATACATTCATGTTGCGATGTGAACATTTAATCATTATTTTAAATTGATCATCCTGCCTAATACTCCACGCTGTACCATATTTGCCTATCCTCTCTACTGGTGATGGGCAATCAGATTGCCTCCAGCTCTTCACCACAATAAACAACATTGTAATAAGCATCCACATACAAGTCCTCACATGGTCCTGTGAGAATTTCTTTGGGATATACCCAGCAATGGAATTGCTAGGCTATATGGGCACTCACTTTGTTTAAGCACTGTGGGTTGTTCTTCAAATAAGCTACTCTAGTTATAAATTGTCACAATAGTGCTTGAAAGTACCTATATCCCAGTGGTCCTCAACTCTGGCAGTAGAATTACTTGATATGTGAAAGCCAGGGCCCAGCATTCTTATTTAAATGGACTGAAGGAAATTCTTGTAATTAAGTAGTTTTTAATCTCTTCCAGGTTATCCTGTTCTCTCAAAGGTGAAAATTATTACTGGAATTTCATAGCATCACCAATACTTGGCATTATTCCATTTTCTAACTATAGTCAAATTGATATAAAGTAATATGTGTTAAATTTGCATTTATTGATTACTAATTAGCCTGAGCATATGAATAACTTATTAGCCTTTTGGTTTGACTGTTCTGTAAATTGACAGTTATTATTCTTTGTCCATTTTTGGGGGGTTACTGACATATTTCTTATTGATTTGTAGGAAATTCCTTTTATATTCTGGATATCACTTCTTTGTCCAAATCAGATTGAGCAAATATGTTTTCTCAGATGTGTCATTTGTCTTTTACATTTTCCATAATTACTTTTTTTGAAAAAAATTTAATTTTGATGTAACCAGATTTATATATATATATATATATATATATATATAATTAAATTTTTTTTGCCGATTTTGAAAAGAAATTATTCCCTTGCCCCAAGTCACAAAGGTATTCATCTATATTTTCTTCTATTAACGTTATACTTTTTTTTCCTTACTCATAAAGAATTTAAGGCATTTGGAGTCTGGGACAAGGGAATCATTTCTTGAAAAAATGTTTTATTTTTGTGAGTGCCTGTGTGTGCTCTAAAACAATGCATATTTTCTGTTTTGTGAATATTATAAATGATGGAATTTCACAGAGCTACTAGTGATGATATTCATATCTTTTATGTCTCTGATTATACTTTTCTATGTAAGCCATCAGTTTCTGGAAGGGATATGTTGGAATCTCCAACTAAAGTTATTGATTTTTGATCTGTAGTTCTGCCAGTTGTTACATGATATATCTTGATACTGTATTGTTAGATGTATACTGTGTATGTTTATGATGCCTATTTCTTCTTATTACCCTGTTATTTGGTATGCTGTTTTATACAAATTTCTTTCTATGTTTCAAAATATGTTTTGCCTTAAATTCCATCTTGTCATGTACATACACAGTATACATCTAAAGTTGCTAGTCCAACTTTCATTTGGTTTATACTTGGCCCAATATAATCTTTTCTTTTAATTATTTTTTCTTTGATTTTCTTTGGGTTTGCTTTAAAAAAGAGAATCTCTTGTATTTAATCTAGTAAAATACATTGGAAAACATATTAGACTTTTATTTTCACCACCTTATTTCCTATTTTCTAGTTAATGTGCTTTGTTTTTGCATACTTTTATTTCTTGCTGTCCATTAGATAGATTGTTTTTTTGGCTGATTTAAAAGGTATACATTGCCTTTTGTCCTGATTGTGCTTTAAGATGCATTTTCTATTCTCACATTAATTTCTTATACTTAAAATCTGTAACTTCCCACCAACAAGTCAGCATTAAGCATGCCTTCCTGTCTCTTGTTTTTCCCCTATGCCCCATCATGTTGCAAATGTTTAGATATTCTGGTTTTGGTTGTTATGGATATGTGGTAGTATGTATGTGTGCATGCATGCAAGTATGTGTATCTACGTGCATATCTGTAGCTTCTATCAATCAATCATCTTTTTTCCTATTTTTGGTGTTGTACATAAGATAAAATACCTTGGTAAAATTTATGGTAATATCTTTAGTTTTCCTGTCTTTTACAAAATTTGGATTTGTATTTAGCTTTTTATTTGAATAGTCACAAGCATATTTTCAGTGTGAGTTTTTGAGTTTCAGAAATTCTGAGGGATTTTATGTCTTGGAAGGTATTGTTTCTTTACATTTTCTTATATTTTATCCATAAAACATTCAAGTTGCAAAGTTATTTTCTTTGAGAGTAACTTGAAAATATTGCTGCATTGAATTTTTATATTGGTGTTAACTGTTGTGCAGTTTATTGTTAATATAATATTCTTTTCTATGCAAACTTGTTCTTTTCCCTGGAAGTGTTGATCATTTCTCTTTGCTTTTAATATTATTAATTTTTCACTCTAACATGTCTTGGTCTGACTTTTAGTCACCTTTTACAATTTGAGATTTTTCATGTTCATTTTTAATTCTAGGACATTTCTCTGCATAATTTTTCAACCATATCCTTCTCTCTGTTTTTATTTTTCTCTCTTTATGGTATTCTCAGCATCTAGATTTTGGTACTTTTATTTAAATTAATATATCTTAATATTATTTTGATATGCCTCTCTGTAGTTGTGTGGGAGAGTTTCTCATTCTAATTTTGAACTCAGTAATTCCTTTACAAGTTGTACCCATCCTGCTATTTCACCTATTTAGTGTGGTTTTTTTTTTTTTTTAATTTCAACCAAAATATTTTTATACTTATATTTTCCATTTGGTTCATTTTATAGTGATTTCTTTTTATTTTTTTAATTACAAATATGTCTCCTTTTATCCTTAGGTATAGTGACACATATTAGGTACTAAATAAATATTTTCAAAGATATGAATAAATAAATGAATAAAGCAATCAAACAATCACTCCATCACAGCTGGCCTAGGGCTCCCTTTTATAAGTTTATCAGAGGCTGTGAGGCATGCTATAAAGAAGTATCTCATTTGTGATAGATTAAATTAGATACTATCTTAAATTCTTTCTATTCTTAGGATTTTATGTTTCTATGAAAAGATTAACCTACATAAAGATAATGTCATATTTCCTTATTGGAGCCAATTTTTCTTCAGTATTTGTTATTGGAACAATCATAGTGTTTCCTTGACCTCAATGAAACTTTTGTCTGAAAACATGCATAGCTTTATCAAATTTCTCATTAATTTGCATGGTTTCAACAGATTTGAAAAAAATATATTTTTATGTCAGAGAATTATCATTATTGACTTGTTCATAACAATTTCTTTGATGAAAAAGTGCATTGTCTTTATTTGCATGGTTTATCATAATCCTGTACAATATGTATAATTAAGCAAGAACATTGATTTTGATAATAAGATTCCAAAAGAGCCTTAGATTTATCTTTTCTGAAAATACCTTCAAAATAATTTAAGTTGTTCTTTTATTATTATACATTTTCAACAGGTTTTAGGGGTTTAGGTATGTGTTTGTAAATCAATAAAATACATATTGTTTTAGAAAATATAATTTGTTAATTAGGTATGTAGTTCAACAGATATTTACTATACATATGTCCCAGAAGTTATGGATGCAATAATTTTAAAAATTACAAAAATAGATTCATTTACTTTTTGAGGACTTCATTTTGCAATTAATTTGAGAAAGTGGCATGGATAGTGAAATTAAAGTACTCATTACTAGTACATGAGAAATGGAAGGACTAGCCCATTTGAGTGAATATTTTGAAAGGGAAATATGCATACCAGTTCAGTGAAATAGGTTGGGTTAGTTGGTATTAATATTTATAAATATGATCAAATGGATTGCCAAAGGAAAAACAAATCTGGACCTAGTAAAGGAGAAACTTTATTCAAAAGGATTATTGCAAGGAGGGGTGACTTTTGCAATAGGGAAAATGCACCAACCACAAGCTCTGCAAACATCTCAGAGATTAGGCAGAGCAGGGCTTTACTTTTCTAGGGAGAAGTAAGGAAGGGTAGGAAGACTTTAGTGTGGTGGAGTGAGATAAGCAAGAGTGGTGATTGACCAGATCAAAGAATGTTTTACTCTGAGGTCAGCCTATCCTTGGGAGTGGGGCATTAAGGAAGGGCTGGATGCTGGTCCAGCTGAAGGCAAGTTGGGGCCTGAAGGAGAGAGAGAAGCTTAAATAAAGGTTGGTCAAGTCAATTTAGCAGGTATTTTGTTCACATTGCTCAGGGGGCACAAACAGTTCAGGGAATCATTTAGGAAGCAAAGAATGGGACTTTTGAGGGTCTTTGTCTGGCCTTGTCATAAGTAAGCAAGGGGGGCATCTGTTACTCTTATCTAAGTCCTATAAGGAAGGGCGTTTCTTTGCAGTAAGCCATTTCCGGAACACAAAGGGGTGAGGGGATTTATTTAACCTTAGCTCTTTTCCTGGATCACAGGGCTTGGTTAAAGTTCAACATTCTCTGGCAAGTGATGAAGACAATGAGATTTCTAAGGAGAAATGTTTTGGCAGCTATATGTGAAAGAATGGTAGAAAACCCAAAGGAAGTAGGCCATCAAATTTAAGATTACTAAAGTCCTGCTGAAGTTAAAAATAGGACATGCAGGATTGTAGTGGCAAAGGCAGGAAACATTATTACTTATGGCCAAGAAGTATTGTGTACAGGCAAAAGTATAATGGTAATGTACAGCATTGTCTCTAACAGTAAATAAAGCATGTTTTTCTAGTGTAAATATTTGAGGACTCTACTTTGAAGAATTAGAATTCATTCTCTCTGCCTTACCACCTTCCCTAAAGTGAAAAAACACTAGAAGGTTCCTCTGAGAGTTACCTTAAAAGCTGGTGAAAGGAATAAACATTCTCTTTTAAAAGCCCTGCCCGTGGCGGCTTTGCCCCGCCCACGGCAACTTGCCCTTCTCAAGGCCGTCTGCCCGCTCGGAGAGGTCCCCGGGAACCGAACCCGGGGCCTCCCATGTGGTGTACCGGCACCCTATCCACTGGGCTATACAGCCGGCCCCAAGTAGATCCTTTCAAGTGAAATAACTTAATAAATTGGCAGAACATTTGAAACTGAAATCAGTATTTATATTGTTGCTTTGCCTATAGACATAAACTGAGTCTTAAAACATAAATACCTTACAATTTCTAGTCTTAAAATCCGTAGAGTTGTTGAGTCTTAAACTCAAATAACATTAATTGAGCCGTCTAATTATTTTATTCTAGCCTTTCAAAGGAAAGACATTTTGGCCCAACATAATATTACTTCAGTAATTGAATCCCATTAGTTCTCACTCACAGTTAGGATATGGCTATCAAAGTGGTGAAATGAGCAAATAGCAGGTCTAAAAAGACATGGTGTTGTTGAGAACAATCAAAAGAAAAAGGAGAGAATATACTGCTCTTATAGAACAGTTTCAATTTTTTAAAAATGGAGAAAACATTGAATAGGACTTCTTCAAAGAACTTGAAAGTCTAAGCTTCAAAATGAAACTAAACATAGGTTACCTTTAGGTTACTTATACAAGATATTTGTATTCGATTGTGACTAATGTTTATTTCAACATATGGAGTTTTGCTGCTTACAGAATTGTTTTGTCTTTAGGAATTTTTCTCTTAGCACAATTAATTTGCTATGTAATCTCATTATAGAGAAAGGCAACTTTCCTTCCATTAAACTTTCCTTTCCACTATGAAGAAAACTCAGGGAGAGAAAAAGTTAACTGATCATTGGATGGAGTTGTAATGAAAAATCTACTAAAACATTACTAGAAGCCTGCAAAAGTTTAGCTCAGAATCTTACAATAGCTCTTGACAATTAAGGACGTTTTCTGGGATACTTTCCCCAATAGAAAAGGGATTTTCCAGACACTTGGAGAATTATTGGAATTCTCTTTCTCTGGAGCTTTCACTCTTTTGGTTATGGTGACACAAAGCTGATTAATAATATTTATAATGTGCTATAAGTATTTAATATAGGATAGTGCCTCTGGATGCTTAAGAAAGAGAAAAGCATTTTCTTTTTATGTGTGTGTGTGTTTTATAAAGGAAGTCAAAATTTAAAATCACTCTTACTCTCCCACATACAATCAGATTATCTTTCCTTCTTGATTAAATTTGGTACTTCCAGTTTTTTAAAGTTGTTACTCCAATGGTTTCTAGTGTGCATTGTTTCAGATGTGAAAACTGCTGCCATCCTTGTCTCTGTTCCTCTGTATGTAATGTGACATTTTTCTCTGGCTGCTTTGAAGTCTTACTTTTTATCACTGGATTTAAGCAATGTAATTATGATGTGTCATTTCCTTATCCTTTAATGTACTTGAGGTTTGTTGAGATTCTTGGATCTGTGGGTTTATACTGTTGATGAAATCTGGAAAATACTTGGCTTATTTCTTCAAATATTTTTTGGCACTCCTCTTCTCTCTCTTCTTCAGGGACTATTTGACCACTTGAATTTTTTCCCCAGTTCATTAATGTCCATCTTCCCTCCCTCCCTCCCTTCTTTCCTTCCTTCCCCTTCTCTTTGTATTGCATTTTAGATAGTTTCTATGGCTGTGTCTTCAATTGTACTATTCTTCTACAATGTCTTTGCTGACATTAATTCCATCTAATGCATTTGTTACCTCATACATTCTCATTCTCATTTCTAGAATTTTGATTTGGATATTTTAAAATATTTTCCATGTGTCTACTTAATAATTTCTTAACTATCTTCTAGTTTCTTGAACATAAGGAATATGTTTGAATGGCCTTGCTTGCCAATTTTATCATTTCTTTGGTTAGTTTTGATTCACTTTTCTCCTCTTTAAGGATTGCATTTTTCTTCTTCCTTGCTTGCTTGATAATTTTTTATTTGACTCCAGACTTTGTGAATTTTACCATGCTAGGTGCTGGATATTTTTTTATTCCTTAAAATATTGTCAAGCATTGCTCTGGAATACAGTTAAGTTACATGGAAACAGTTTGATTCTTTTGAGTCTTGTTTTTACGCTTTGTTAAGTGGGCCTAGAGCAGCATTTATTCTAGGGTTAACTTTCACCCACCAATATGGAGAGATACTTCTTAGTAATCTAATAGATGACCTGTGGATTATAAAGCTTTCCACCCTGGCTGTTGGGAACAGACACTATTTCTATCCCTGTGTGAGCTATAGGCCCTGTTGTCCCTAAAATTTTGGGGTGGCTATTTCCTCAGTGTTAGGTAGTTGATCAGTACTCAGCCAAATTATAAAGGTAGATCCTGTGCATATATTCTCAGTTCTTTCTATGTAGCTCTCTCCACTCTGGGACTCTTCCCTCAGGCCACTAGACACTTTTGTTTCACCAAATTATCAGTTCTATTTCCTCAATTGAGAATGACTGCTGGGTTCCTCTTCTGAGACCACAGTGAGTAAACTAGGTAAATTAAAAGATTGATTTCATTTCTTTCTCAGCTCTCACTGTAGTTCATTGCATGAGTGTCCAATGTCTTGAGAGTCATTGCTTCATACATTTTGTCCCTTTGTTGGTTGTTTCATGTTGTAGGATAAATCTAACCTCTCTTAGTCCATCTTTCCTGGAAGCAGAAATGCTTGAATCGGTCTATATAGCTGCATTTAATATATGAAAAAATGACAACATAAATTTCTAAGGAAAGTTTGGATTATTCATTGAATGATAGTGGCTCATGTTTTTATACTATTGGGGAAACCAGTGTAAGTTTCGATGTCATATCATACAGCACTATTAATCTAAACATTTTATATAAAAGACCATAAAAATTGTAGCACTTGTGCACGCATGCACATACACACATGCATACACACTATTCGATTTTAAATCCTGGATTGTGTTGAGATAAATGAGTTTTCTCACACGTAATTTTTGACCATGTAAATTGTTATGAACCCTTCATGTTTAATTAAAAAATAATTGGAAAGCCTAAAATAGTATTGACATAATTATATTTATGGGACTCTATTTTATGAAAAATATTAACAGATATCTATGTGTAAAAATATATATGTAAAATGTATAAGTAATTATATAATGATAGGGAAATGATATATTCATGTGAATTTAGCCACTAAAACAATGTTTATGAAAATGTTATCCAAAAGAAAGATTTATGTTACACTGTAAATTGAAATAAGTAAGGTACAGACTGTATATGTCTTATTACCTGAACTATAATAACGGATTAAAACATGTACTTATTAATTCATTGAACAAATATGTAATATATTAACTGTCTAGTTTCATGCCCTGTGTTATGTGCATGAGGTTGGTGAACAAAATAGTATCTGCTTAAGTATTTGCTAGTAGGGAAGTAAGATGTGTTTTATAAAGAACAAGTACAGGGTACCACATGGTAAAATAAATATGATAAAGAGTTGTGTTTGTAGAATGACATATTTTCTTAATATGGTAAGAATGGCTATTCTAACATTTGACATTTATACCTATTCATTTTGTGGTAGGCAAAAGTTATTTTGGTGTTTTGAAGTCAGTGTCATGGTGTCATTTCATTTGTTCTTCATTTGGCCAATTGAAATTTTTTTATTTTAAGATTTATTTATTTATTTATCCTCCCCGCTCCCCACCCCCCGTTGGTTTTGCGCTCACTGTCTGCTATCTGTGTCCATTCACTGTGTGTTCTTCTGTGCCCACTTGTCTTCTCTTTAGGCAGCACCAGGAACCAATTCTGGGAGAGAGGCGCTCAATCTCTTGTGCCCCCTCAGCTCCCTGGTCTGCTACATCTCTTATTGTCTCTCCTCTGTGTCTCTTTTTGTTGCGTCATCTTGTGCCAGCTCTCTGCTCGGGTCAGCACTTCGTGTGGGCCAGCACTCCTGCATGCTCCAGCACTCCTGCATGGGCCAGCTTGCCTTCACCAGGAGGCCCCAGGAATCGAACCCTCACCCTCCTATATGGTAGATGGGAGCCCAATCGCTTGAACCACATCTGCTTCCCCAATTGAAATTTATATAATAGTGTTAATACTTACCTTTCTGCTTATATATATACCCACAAAAAGTTTGTATTATGATATTGCTTTTAAAAGTCCCATTATTTTTAATTATATGAATTATTTTGATCATGTTATTAAAATCCTTCTTTATATTTTACAATCTCATACTGTTGAAAATTTCTACTGGTGATGCAGTTTGGGTGGTGAAGAGGCTGGATTTGTTCTGCTGATTAATAGACTTCATGGTATTTAGTTATTTTACATTTGGGTACATTATGATTATATTGTTTTACATTTGGGTACAATATGATTATATTCTGCTAGTTGTGTTTGATCTTCATTTGTTTCTCCAGGAATATGACTAGTAAATAATTGGATTTTAGGTTATAGGTGAAAATGTAATTTTGGGGGTATACAGAATATATTTTCTCACCTATTGTATTTCCTGCAATAATTTCTGAATGAATGGAATAAATTGTGGAAAAGAGCATCATTACGTTCAGTTTAGAGGAGAATATGAAAGCTATCTATGAAATTGATGAAAGAATTTAAATTTAAATTTTGTTGGTTTGACATTTCATATTGTATTTATAACTTAGTTTTGAAATGGCCATTGTATTTTTATTGTATAATGCTAATAAGTTTATGAAGTAAACATGCATTTAATAAAGGAAAATAGGTTAATTGAATAAGATGCATTTTGAATGCCATCTATCTAATCTATTCAAAGTTGTGTCGTCTGCGCGACGACTCCTCTTGCCGTGGGGTTTCGGCTTGCCACCTCTGGGGGTCTCCTGGTGGCTTTCCCTAGCCAGTCATGAGACGAAGGGAGACACGAAGGGAAGGCAAGGGGGAGCAGGGGTTTTCGGCTCGCCGGGCTCAGGCGTCCCTGAGTGCAGCAGGCCAGGAATCCGGGGTCTGCGTTTGCAAGCTGCAGATGAAAGCGGGGATGCGGGAGGCAGCCGGGTGGCTGGCGGATGATGAGTAACGGATACGGAGATCAACCACTCCAGAGACAAGGCTGGGCTACCAAGTCTAAGTTTATTAGGCAAACTCTGTTACTTATACTATGCAGAGGTAGGGGGAGGGGGAAGTGCAACTGGGCAGCTTCCGATTGGTGGAGGCAGGCATCATGCCCAAATAAGGTTAGGTGGCTTCTGATTGGTAGGGACAGGATTTATGCCCATATAAGTAAGGTAAAGCAACTTCTGATCAGTAGGAACAAGCTTTATGCCCATATAAGGTTAGGAGGGAAGAGAGGGGTGGGGTAGTGCTGTGGCCGGAGAGGGAGGAGTGGAGGTGCGCTGCGGTGGGAAGGGGAGAGGTGGAGCCATGCTACGGCGGCCATCAGACGTCAGCATAGTTTGGAAGGTTTCCGTGCTGCTGTTCTACCCCATCAAGTGCTGGGGGCCTTTAGACTGCCCCTGTTCTCCCCACAAAGTTGTTATGTTATCTTTTTATCTTTATGTAAATCTGAATATATTACTGAAGAAACACTTTTAACTCAGTACTTTGAATCTTAATGGATTGTAGATTTCAATCATTGAACATGAAAAGCCTGCAGAACTGAGTAAGTTGGTGACAAACATGGGAAGAATAGAGCTATATCATGATAATTATTTTCAGAATCTATATAAAGAATGAAAATTGGCATAGACCATAAGAATACAATTAAATACAAAGGTGATATCATAAACAAAGTCTTGTAACTCAAAAACAGTCATTCAACAAATATTTATTGAATTTCTAATATTTGTCACGGAATGTTTGAGGTGCTGAAGACATACCATGAACAAAACAGTTAAAAACAACAATCCATACTCTCTTAGAGCATATCATGTATTTGTAGAACAGAAAATAGACAAGATAAAAAGTATATATTATATATATAAATTTATGTAACTATATACTTATATATGTAATCATGAATAAACCAGCAATATATTGTATGTATATGCGAATATATATGTATTGGTGATATACGCATACATTTATTAGTGATAAGCAGTCAGGAGAATGGAGAAACAGGAAGAAGAAGAGGAACTGTTTCAGTGGAGGTGCTGTAATTTTAGATAGGGAAGACTTCCCAGTGGGATGCCTCACTGAGACTGTAATAACTGAGAAAAGACCTAAATGTGACAGAGCAGAGCATTTTAGGCAGAGGGATACAAATGTAATGAAGTGGGAGATTATTGGGAGTTTTCCTTGAACAGCTAGTGGTGGTATGACCAGACCGGTGTATGTAAGGGGAAAAGTGATAGACTAGGATGCCAGATAGATGATGGAGGTTATGCAGAGCATGGAAGAAGTGTCAAGAATATCTCTAAGACTTTGTTCTAAGTAATTGGAGTTGGCGTTTAATAGAAGGGGGAATCTGCGAAAGGCCTTTGGCAAACAAAGGGTTAGGGATTGAGATGTTGTGTTGAAAATTGGATGTACAAATTTGTGCTAGGGGGTGTCTGAGCTCAAGATATAAATTTATGAATCAAGCATACAGTGGTATTTAAGATAATAAGACTGTGAACAATAGAAAAGTAAACATGTTTTGAGCCCAAGAGCTGGACAAATAGAGGTCAGGTTGGTGAGTAGGAGCCAGCAAAGGACAAAGGGAAAACATGGCTAGAGGTAAGAGGAAGGTAGAGGCTATGTTGTCTCAAAACTTGAGTAACAAAAGTGTTTTAAGAAAGAGAGTGAACCAATGTAGAAATGCTGCTGATAGATTGTGTTAGATTGGTGTGAAAATTGGCATTTGATTATGCAAACTGAATGTTATTGTTGTCTTTGATAAGAATTGGTTTCATGGAGTGAGGGCAAACATCTGATTTATGCGGGTTCCAAAGGGATCACGAGAAGAGAAATAGGGAACAATAAATAGAGACCGCTCTTTCAAGCAGCTTTGTTTAAAAGGGAAGATAAATGGGGCTTTGATTAGAGCATACCTGAGTAGAGCAGAGAAGAAATCAAATGCACAGGTGTAAGGATATAAGGATAGGTGCAGCTAGGTGTGTGGATGAGATTGAGACCATGCTTATAAATTACTTCCTAATTATTTCTCTTTTCTCATTGAAATAGAGAACGTTGTCATTATCTGAAAGTGAGAATGGGAAAGGAAGTGTTGAAATGTGCTGGGAGAAGAGATTCTCAAAGTCTGTTCCTTGAACCAACAGTATCAGCATTACCTGGGAATTTGTTAGAAATTCAAATTATCTGACCCCACTCTAGTAGACCTTTTGAATCAAAAACTGTGATGGATTCCAGAAATCTGTGTTTTAACAAGCCCTCCAGATGATTCTATAGCACAATACAGTTTGAGAAAAAGACTGTGAGTGATGAATTAGAGCAATGTAGTATGGTTTCCAATGACCACAGTTTTAAGGGAAACCTTTCAGCATGATTGTGTGTTTTAGCCTTCCATTCTCAGATATGCAGGTAGTAGGAAATTGTCTTCAGTTATTCCTTAAGAACAAGTAGAAGGAATATGACTGTAGATACTAACAGATACTAAATACTGGATATGATCAATGGATATAGATTACAAAGGAATCAAAGGTTTGGTGTTGGGATGAATGAGTTTGAAGCATAAGTTGATATGCTTCAAACTTTAACACTCAACACTCAACCTTATGTTGAATGTATAAAATTGATATTGTGAGGTTCATTTATTTTTTTAATTTTTATTTTTTTAATTTATTTTATTTTTTTAAAGATTTTTAAAAAATTTATTACATATTCCTTGCATTCTTCTGTGTCCACTTGTCCCCCCCGCCGAGTAAGCTCACCGCACAGCGGCTTGCCCTGCTCGTGGGGGCTTGCCCTGCCTGTGGCGGCTTGCCTTCTCAAGACGGTCTGCCCACTCGAGGAGGCTCCGGGAACCAAACCCGGGGCCTCCTATGTGGTAAACCGGCGCCCTACCAATTGGGCTACAGCCAGCCCCTCATTTATTAATAATGTAATGTTCTGTATAAAACCATGCAGTCAATCCTAATGCTTATACATCTATCTTAATGTCAGTTTAAGAGTGCTCAGTTGCCAGAGCAGCAAAGAAATTACTTCTGTCAATTTCATCTATATGATAAACTCTTCTATGGGCACAAAATATAGAGTATAATATGGTTCCAGTGAATATTTAATCTTCATTTCCTCCTAAGACCTTTATGTGAATGTTATCTGAGTCTTTGAGTGAAAGCTTTAGAAATATTTTGTTTTTGTTTTTTTTTACATGAAAACATAAGGTAGGTAAAATTGAAATCTCTCATTGGACAGTCATCTTAAAGAACATAAAGTCCTTTTGCCAAGCTGCCGGTTTTGATGTACAGCCCTCACAGTGGAGCAGAACATAGAGTGGGTACTAAAGAGAACCTCTTTGATGTATGAATGATTCATACAAAGAAAAAAGGACTAAATCTGGATTTCATCCTATATCTAACAAAAATTAGCAGCTAACATTTCCTGAACTCAGTGTGCACCAAGCACTATGCCAGGCACTTTCCTACCACAACCAATCTGTAAAACAGTTCTAAGTGGCAGGTAATTTTATCCCATATGTCTAAACATTATTTATGGTATACCACTGTCTCTGTGGCTTTGTGATAATAATGCAACCTTTCTGGATCTCAGTTAAATATAAAATAACATGTTAATATGTGTGAAAGGCTTTATAAAAGTGATTTCATCCTCAAAGTCATAATCAAAAGACTTCTGTTTATCAATCTAGGGTGTTAAAGATAATCCAAAACTTTACTGTGCTTCTTATCAGTAAGCTCAGATAGAAGTATTGATTTTTCTCTTTAAATTTACAAATAAAAATAATTAATAATGAATGTATCATAGGAAATAAACAAGAAAATTGATAAACATTAGAGGAATTGCCTTTGCAATATTCTTATCTGTGTGCGCCTCTCATACTATTGAATACTTACGATTATCCTTACCCAGTATCCTTTGGGACATTTTAGAATATTATAAGCACATATTATAGGGATAATAAAGGCTTTGTGCTTAAAAATAGATTAGACAAAAAGGCTTCATTATAATCCTTCATTTATGTTTTAATATTTTGTCATTTTTATAGGATAAAAAGTGTAATTGAACTGAACACCAGTTTAGCTGAGCCTCATCATGAATCGTGCTTTTAGCAGGAAGAAAGGTAAGTATGCCCATTTTAAAGGACCTGGGCTCAATGAAATATTACTACAAAAATCAAGCAGTGAAATTGAGAAATTAATTTTTCCTAGTATCAATCCAGATTATTCAGGAATGAATTTGGAATAGAACAATACAAACTGTAAGCATTGCTAATTGACCTTCTTTGGTTATCCCTCAAATGAAAGAGCAGAGTTGTTTAATACACTTAGTTCACAGTACATATGTGACAACATATTCTCTGCTATTTTTATGCTGTGAAGTGAGATTGCTAAGAATAGGGTGATCTGAGATCTAGTCTAATTCACCTTATGTGATCTTATAAAAAACTATTTTCTTGGGCCTTACTTGAGCTTAGAGTGATGTAAATTCATGAGTGTGTGTACATGTGGGTTTGTGGGGTTTCATAGTTTATAAAATAATATGTAAGAATTAGTGGTAGTTGAATTGCTAGGAATGAGGCTAAAATAAATTTTGTATTAATTTTCATGTAGAAATTTAAAAGGAAGGTAAAATATCAATTATATACAGGAATAAAAGAGCTAGCTACATGTTATTTTTTATGGGCTAGGGAAATAAGGCATTTGACCAGTATATCATGATAGACTGATAGGAAAGATGGAAAATTGATAGTTTTTTTTTTTAGTTCAATGAAGTTAAAATAATGTACCTTGTCATACTGAAAAGTATTCTGTACTAACAGGTGCAGGATTCTCTCCTGTTTAATATTTTAGCGATAAATTGGGAGAGAATAATTAAACAATGCTAATCAAGCTCCTAGGTGATTGAAAGAGGAAGAGATAGCTGATATGGTTGGATTATAGATATGGGAGGCTGACTAGTTAGATAGGTCTATAAAATTAATAAAATATTGTCAAGTACCAAACTTGGATCCAGAAAATTTTGTTATTTATAAACTGTTACTTGGAAGATAAACAGTAAGTTCTGGGGGGGTGGGGCGGGAAGGCTGAAGATTAAAGCTAACAGTGTGATTATCAGGTTCAAGTTCATTCTCTAAGACATAAGTAATGTATAGTCTGGAACCAAGGAATAGGGTGTTCTGTTCCATTCAGTTAAGGGCAGTGTTGTTTCTCTTTAAATGGTTGACACATTGAAACATTTCCATGTGGGAAAGGCTAGATGATGACAAGACTGTCAACCATGGAAGAGAAAGCATGGCTAAGCACCCTTGATGGGGTAATGAGAACTGTCTTTCAGTATTTGAAGGGCTGTTATTTGGCTGTAGGACTCACTTATTAAAGTACAAATAGGTGTAAATTATAATATCATTGATTTAATGTGGGAAAAATATTTCCAACAAAGTTGTGCAAAAATATAATGGAGTTAAACTTTTTTTGTCACTGTAGTGAAAGATGTTCAAAAATTTGGATGTAGTACAGAGGATCAATATTCCATAGTGATTTAGTTAATGTGACATTTAAGGTATTTTTCAATCCTGGAAAACTAGGAATTTATTTTACTTATTTTTTTATAAGGGGAAGGCAAAATATTTTTTGAGGTTTGTAGTTTGCTTCTGATTTAAAACATATACCAAAAGTAAAATAATGTTCCTTTATATTCCTTTTTTTCATAATATAGGTCTAGAAATAATTTGTGTTATATTTAAATATATTTAAGTTAGCAGAAACCATGCACTGCAAGTCATCACTTTAATCATACTATGTCACATTTTTAAAAAACTTCTAGGCTCTCCCTTTTTTCTCACATGCTTAGACTTCCCTGCATTTTAAAGTTGAAACTCCGCATTTCTATTTTACTATTTGTTTGAAATGGATTCGGAACAGGTTTTCATTGAGAAATCTCAAGGGTTGAATCATGATATAAATAACTAGCAATTGTTATATTTGCCTCATTTGACAGCACGGTGGAAATACAACTATGGTGAAAACTGGGGGTGATTTGGAGATTCAAAAAAAAGAAGTGTTTATTTCCTTCTTTGTTTCATTCTCTTTATATTTGTTTTGACCTCTTATTTTTTCAAGTCTAATGATTAAGTATCCTTATCAGGAAATTAATGACCATTATTTTATTCCATTAAGTTAGAACTTGATTCCTGGAGTTCTGCTTTAGTTCATGACCCAATTCCGATTCTCTCATTTAGTGAGGTCAGGTTGTTAAAGGAAAATTCTTAGAGCCTCTGCTTCTGATTTCAACCAGATATGACTGGATTTTAATTTGAGTTGGAAAACTTGAATTTTACCAGAGAATTCATTTAGCCTGATAATCTGAAGCTGTACTTATATCACAGAAAATATATCACTCAAGTCATATTTCCAATAACTGGAATCGAATTCACTGGATGGAATATTCCCAAAAAAGCAAGACAGTATCCTATCCTTACAAATTTACCTTTTATTTTATAGATTTCCAATTTACTTGGTAATCACATGCACTCATACTAAATGATCCTGGGCCGCTGAAACCTAAGGGAAAAAGATTGCCATCTTAAACCTAAACATACTTGTCCTTTTTAGTAACTCTCCCAGTTGATAATCTGTCGAGAATTCTTTGATTTAATTAATTCACTGATTTACTTTGCAAAGTAATTGTAATGGAGTTTCTCAGATTCTGAAAAAGACTGAATTAGAATTGCATCATTTTGAGCTATTAAGCTCTGTAAAAATTAGTCTAACATGATAAAACCATAGATTAAATTTCAATGACTATATTCATTTTATAGCTTCTTTTTCTGCATTACCTTTCTCATTGAATTTTTAAAATCCTTCTATTCATTCATCAAAAAAATCATTTAATATAAAAGCGTAAAACATAGGATGTGAATAAATGTGATTAATATAATTCAACTAAGTACACATTATTTTATTCAACTTACCATTGACATACTGATGAATAGATAACATAATATTCAACACTGAAAATTCAATATTTAAATATTATTTTCCTTTTTATGGATTTTTATTCAAATGCACCCAATCATTCAAAAGCATTAAATTTTAAATTTTATATACTCAAAGGAGGTGCTTCCCCTATCTTAAGTTTTGATGATGAAAGAATAATGAATTTAATGCGTCTTTCTTGATGAACTCCATCTAAATGCATTTATTGATCCAGCAGTCAAATATCTTGAAATATTTTCATGGCCTTTCATATGAGTGTTCAATATTGAGTTGATGATTACAGATTAGTTTCAAGGAAAGGGGGACACATTCTCGCATGTTTATGTTCCTATTTCTGTTCTAGTTCCATATTTCTGATTGTTTCTGTAGGCAAATATAGTGACTAAGGACCATCAGTAGTATTCCCTCCTCAAGATTCAACCACATCTATATGTGTTAATATAAAGGGTTTTATTCTGACATTTTTTTCTTTTGTAAAAATTAAGATGACAGCAAAGACTCATTTTGGAAATCCTTCAGGATTTATAAGTGCACTGCATATACTAGACTGTGCAATGAACAAACTAAACATCATCCCCTAATATAGTAATGTGGATATGGATCTTGTCATTGTAGAAACTGTAGCTCATCCGCTGGTAATTTAGTATGATTATTTCAGTCTATCACCAAGAACAGCTGTGAGTATACCTACCCTCTTTCTAGGTCACTACCATCTGACACATTATAACAGAGGCAGTATCATCAGTTTTGAAATAATAGTGGCTTTTAGGAGAAAGCCATTGATCTCTGCCTCAGGACTGCTTTGAACCATCATATTCAGATTTAGTCAGACTACATCCTCCTGAGAAGTGATCTATATTATGGAAAAGAAAACATGAGAAGAGTTGATTTAAGAGGTAAAGGAAATTGGATATCTTTTTAGGTTTCCTTAAGGCAAGTCTTTGGTGTTTTTATTGTTTTGTTGTACAGTATTGCGATTTACTCCTTTTAATATACAAGGGCAAAACTGTATCCCAAATCGAAACACAAACTATTCTTGAATTAATCATATCATGATCCACTAGGAGTCAAAAAGGGAAATCTATATTAAGATGAAATTCATGCAAGAAATAAAAATTTGCACATTAATGTCAATGTTAATATTACTTTTGATGCTCAGAATTTATTGCTTTTCAAAATATTTTGCACAAGTACAGCTATCACACATCTACCCTATTAGACACAAATCACCTCTAAAGGCAACATGAACATGGGATTTCATTGGCCCTTCATATTTTGTCTTTGGCATTCTTACAAATTTTGCATTGAGCTTATAAACATATTTGACATAATAAATATAGTGTACCGTCCTTCAAATTGTAAAATAAAATTGACATTCCAGAAATAGATGCCATTTTCCCTGTGCCTTCACAGTCTACCATTTTGAGAAGCACATATTAGTGAAATCAAATTGATTCTGTTATACCATTTAAAAATAATCTTAATTGGATGATAATAAATTGTTGCTTATCCAACATTGCATTTCAGTGTTTACTTACTTAATGTGTTTGTTGGTAAAATCAATCTTTGATTCTAAATGTTTAAACTTCCATGGGAAAGAAAATAAACATAAAGGTCCAGTAAAACAGATAGGACATATTTTAAGATTGAGAAGTCTTATTCCAAATAAGTGCAGCTTCAAAAAAACCCATTCAATTTGATTTGTATAAACTATTATGGTATAATAGCAGCATACTCCTCCTACTTAGTTACGGAAAGCCTGTTACCTTAATCGAAAATGCTGTTAAACAGTATTTCATAATCATTTTTCAATATATATGAAGAACTAAGCTGCAATAGCTTAGTCTCTTATTCAGGCACCAATTTTAACTCAGTTATTGATTTAAGGTTTTGAAAAGCAAATGAATCTTTTACCCAATTAATTTTCCCTTAATGTTTCAAATTTTTATTCTGCAAAGAAATAGTTAAAAGTTTGAGATTACTTTTAAGTCTCTTTTGCCATGGCAGTAATGTCTTTCAGAATCCTTGAATACAATTGACATTTTGGAATATATCACTGTTTTCCTCCTGTAGTTTTAAACTTACTTCATTAAGAGTGCCAAAAATATTAGCTAAGTATGTCAATTTTGTGATCCAAATATCATCTGAAAATATTTGCCTAATGATGTTTTTTCCACAAAAAAATATGAATCTCATTCCTGAGTTCATAAACCCCATTTAGTATTTTCCCTTTAGACAACCAAGAAAATTTGGTGTGATATGGTAAGTGGATATGATTAGTTCCAGTTTTTGAACAAAATGCTCTGAGAAGTCAGTTATTCAGTGAGCTTCCTTTAATAAGATTAACAACCAACTTTCACGGCTCTTTTTCAATACTTCCATGAGTTCTGTGGAATTTATCTGAATGCTAAAACTTCCCAATGTATAAAACAAAGATATTTATTTTTAATCATATAATTGATATATTTACTCATAGTCCAACAGATGTCATTTTTATATATTCTAAAAAAATTCAGTGTTGTTTATATTATTTGAAAAATTTAAAAGAGAAAATCTAGACTGTTACATCAAAGGACTTATCCTATAATCATTCTCCAACCACATTGTTCTTATATGACTAGTTGTTCTTTCTCAAATAAGTAATAGCCTCAGAATAAGAAATGTCCCCACCCATCTGACACCCTCTATAAATGCTAATGTATGAATATGACACCATAACAACTTATAATTTTATTTAACACTGTGTATTTCTCATTGCAGATAAAACATGGATGCATATGCCTGAAGCTTTATCAAAACATTACATTCCTTATAATGCAAAGGTAAAAAAGAGTTTACATGATACTTCATTTTGTTATAGTATTATTACTAAATTATGGTTGGCCTTAGAACTATTGCTTATATATTAGAATTCCTGGTAAACAATTCCTGAGACAAAAAAGTACTTAAAATAAGTTTTTAGTGCACGGCATGGAAAGTTATTTTTCCCAAAACAAGTGCTTTCTTTATAAAACGTATATTCTCTATCATTTGTATTTAAGTCATACATGCATTTTCTTCAAGTGATTTTTGGCTGTTGTTAAAATTAGTTGCAATGTCATGGCCCATAGGAAAACAACCAATATATTAGTTTCCTTTAAAAACATTTTAATGTTATATTACATTGACTAAATATACAAAGTTAATCTGGAAATGAGAGAAATAAGCTGCAATTTTAATGGGTGCAATTATCATCCATAACAAGAGACAAAAAAATGCAATTACTAAGAAAGCACAGAAAAAGGGCACATTTTTTATTAGTCTTTTGTTTATATAGTTTCATTTTAATGGAGAAGTAGAAACACCAATCTATGTATATTCTCAAAGATTTGATTTTGTTGTTGTTATTAGACAACTGGACAAAACAAATGAGTGAAATTTACAAAAGAGTCTCTACGGAAAGATGTTATTTTGTAGTTTCTGAACACTGAAACAAATAATTTTCTGAGAAATCCAAATCTAAATTTGAAAGAAGGGAATTATCAGTTAGGTTTGGGAATATGACAGTGAGTTGAATTTAAGCAACTGAAATTTGGAGTCAGCATGGGAACAGAGATAGAAAATGAATAAACTGTTTTTAATGAAAGAATGGAAAGGTTGATGGATTAGTAAATCATCTGGGAAATAATGAGATTAGGTATGAAGAGAAATAGAACATTTTCTGAACAGAAAATCAGTGGTGGTAGGAGAACCTCTAGGAGCGCTAGTCCAAGTCTGAACAGTAGGAAGAAACGTTCAGAGGGACATCTAGAAATCGGTCTAGAGTTGGTGCTCATCAGTGAGATTTGTAGAGTGCAGCAACTATGTTTTCTTCCTACAAGGTACTGTAAAATGTTTGCTCTGTAAAAAGAATATATTTGACATTGCCACAATACTTAGGAATCCCCCTATGAAGTTAACTTGCAAATTGATTGTCATGATTTTGCATGCAAAGTTTAATTAACTGAATGAGAAAAATCGAGATATCACCCATCTCTTCTATAGGTAGATGCTTCTTATGTTAGCTATTGATAAGCTGTATGTAAAAGGGAATTTTAATCTCAAAAATTGCTATTCTTTTAAGGCTCATGTTCAGTTTTTTAATATTATTAATCACAAGAGAATTTTATTTTTCAAGTAAAACCACAAAGGATTATTTATCTTTTATGTATGATTGAAAAGTATAGTATTGAAAAACTGGTTTATCAATGATTGAAAGATTATAATTAGAATTATCTTTAACTATGTGAGTCAGTAGACAATGGAGAATTCCTTATATAGTTGGAACAATTACCTGTGCTTATTCAAAGGTGTATTGTAATAACCTTAAGAAATCCTACATCAAGTAGAGCGTACAGAAATAACTTCCAAATATGGGCCAGTTAAATTTGGAAGGGCAGGTTACTTTTGTCCATTCTAATGTGGTCTCCTGAGTAATAATGTATAACGTGTGTACCAAGTATTTTTAAAACCTATTTGAAGGATATTTTTTTTCTCTGAATTCCCTTCTTTATGGTGCTTTTTATATTGACCCTTTAGTAGGGTTATATTTGAATAATGTTCTATTTCTCTTATTAGACTTTATGCTGTGGAGTGAGTTGCAATACAGTATGTCATGGGAACCCAGGCTCAGGCACAACAGAGGGTCCCATCAAATGAATGCTTGCGACAAAGGCTCCAAAAAAGCAGAGGAAAAGATTCACGTTGGCAGGTCCCCCAGGGTGGCCAACTGCTCAGGTCAGGGTCAATGAATGGCAGCTCCGCAAGCCTCGCTTAGCATTGAAGATGAGGGACACCTGCACTGACTGAGTGCTAAGCTCTTATATGCTCCAGTGGAAGCGGGCTCTGCCTGAGAGCAAGCGTGCGACCTGCCCAGCAGCTGGGGCTGGTTAAGATTTAATGTTTCTTCCGGCTGCCTGCAGTCTCTTGCAAAGTAGAAACATACTAGGCACCTGCATGCAAACAAGCACAAACGGAACATAACAAACACCTGCACACAAACAAGCACTAAGGGAAAAGGAGGGGATAGGTGAGGGCTGAGAGAGGACCTTCAACTTCTCCAACATATGACATTTGAGGAACCAAGTTTATATCCTCAAGTAGCTTTGTAAAATGGAAAGAAATACAGACGACTTTAGAACTACATTGTCTTGGTTCATATCCCCATTTCAACACTTATTAGCCTTGTGTCTTTTGGAAAATTACTTAACCTTTCTGTGCCTAATATTAATCATGTATAAATAGGGATATTAATAGTACTTTCCCAATAGAGTAGTTATAGAAATAAAGGAGTTAGAATGACGTGCTTAGAAGAGAGTTTGGAATAAAATAAACCACTTAATAAATCTTAGCCACTAGTAATTTATCTTTTTTATTTTTCATAGGACTTACCTATTGCCTGTCTCATAGGAGTTTTTCAATATATATTTGATGAATTAATGCATAATTACATTGCCAAAGTAATTACAAAATTGTTACATTTCATCGAGCCTCACTAAATGCCAGGTATTGTACTGGTGTGCTTTGTAATATCTCATGTAGTCTTTCCCATGGTCCAGTGCAGTGAGAATTAATGTTATCACCACTTTGCAGATAAGAAAACTGAGGCTGAAAAATTAAGTAATTTGCCTACTGTCACAAAGTTAGTAAGAGCCAGACTAAAAATACTGAAGTCTATATGACTTCAAAGGTTTGCTTTTTTTTTCCTTCTCTATGTAATAATGCTTGATTATTTATTCATTCAGCAAAAATTAAATGGCTGTTTGGTATAAGGCACTGTTGCTGAAGCTTTGCTGAGTGTTGCTGAAACATCAGAGCTATGTGAGACATGGCTTGCCTTCTCATGAAGCTTAATATAATTAAGGGAAAACCACACAGAAATAACTAACATAAAAGAAAGATCATGTTCAGTGCCTTTCAAATGGCATGCACAAAATCTTTAGCGATTCAGAGAATGGTGAGTTACTACCATTTTATGAACATGGGGGTGAGGCAGGATTTCCAAGGGTTAAAACAAGGTTGCAGTGACAATTTCAGTCTGAGAGGTTTGGAGAAATATGAGCTCAGCGTCATTAAGTTATAAGACACAAACTGAATTTGACAAGAGTTGGGCTGGAGAGTATAGTATGAATGATGGTAAAGTCCTGTATCAGTCAGGGTTCCGCCAGGGAAATCGAACAGTTGGATATTATATATACACACACACATCATGATATGTATCTATCTGTGGATTGATAGGTATAGGTATAGATGACGTAGGTGTGGGTATAGTTACAGATTTATCACAAGAGTCGGGATATGCAATTGTGGGGGCTGCCTGGGCAAGTCTGAAATCATAGAGCAAGCTGTCAGGAGTGCAGGATTGAACCTCTTGGTCAAGAGTTGATGCTGTAGTTCAAAGGTTGAATTTTCTCTTCCTCAGGGAATCCTCAGTTCTGTTCTTAAGGCCTTTCAGTTGATTGTATCAGATCCACCCAGATCACATAGGAATCTCCCCCCTTGCATAGGGTCAGCTGATAGTAGATGTTAATCAAATCTGCAAAATGCCTTCACCAGGAATACCTGTATTAGAGTTTGAGTAGTCAAATGCTGGGTGCACTCTCCTTGCTGAGTTAGTTGATACTTAAAACTGAACATCACAAGTACTCATGATGGATAAGACTTAAAAGGTAAATTTGGAGGGTATTGCATAGCAGGAGTAGCAGTTTGAGATGTGAACTAATCAAATAAGATTTTTAAGAAGATAAATCTTCAGTGATATTATAGTTGATTTGGATCAGAAGACATAAGATGACATTAAACATCATAGGGAGTAATTTTGATACATCAAGTGTGCGGTAATAAGTTTACCATAGGGTAGTAGATATGTTTCATAGGATAATACAGAGGGTAGCAGAAAATTAAGATGTGTCAGAAAGTCCAGAGGAAGAACTGATGTAACATAGGAACAGTTTCTATATGGGGACCAGGAAAAATGTCTATTTTCTTCCTAGATAAATAGGAGAATTGTTTTACCATTAGAAGATTCCTATCACTTTACTAACTTTTGACATGCACTGGTTAAAAATTAAGCTGATAAATTTAACAGAACTCTTTAAGAATTACAGTTCTCCCAGGAGAAATATTTAATAATATTTATGTTGAAGTGTGCTTAGTTTTAAAGTAATAGTGTTCTGCCTTAATGTTCTAATTCATTTACTTTCTTTCTTAAAACATATTTTAGCTATGCATTCTTTCATTTTATGGAACATTCTATTTCACAAATTCATTTGACATTGATAATGTGGCTATTTCAGGTTATATGCAGATATAAAATCATAGTTTATTTCTAAGAAGTATCATACTGTGTAGGTTTAATTAGTTTAGTTTCTTTTTGGCATGTGTTTTTTAGTAGGGAATAATGGCATTAATACTATTGCATTGGGAATCCAGCATTTTATCTTCTGTATACTCTGTTTTGGTGTTTTTAAAACTGCAGGTTATGATGCATAAAAAAAGGGATCCTGAAATCAATGTAGTAGGTCATGACAGGCATATACTTAAAGATGGAATATAACAGAAGAGAAAAAGAAAATATATTTTTAGAATGCATATGGTAAACATCAACTTATTCCATGAAATTGTGGTTCACAGTCAAAAACACTGAAAGCCACTGCCTTCAAACAGTAACCTATTTTTAAACACTATCAAAGACTTCACCAGATTTAAAATTTAAACCATAAAATAATGAAGGACAGGCTGCTTAAAGGAGCATACGTTTTTAATAGAAATGATCAGCATATAGGTTTAATTACATGTCCTTATTGAATATGACATCTTAAATTGATTTCTCACATATGTGCATAAACATGATAGGAGTGAAGAAAAATATAGTATAAAAGTAAATATACATTCTTCTGTGCATTCATTCATTCATGCATGCATGTATTTATTATTTATTCCTTCAAACTGAGTTCTTTATAAGTGAGGTCCTGATATAGTCAATGGGAACCGATTAGTGAACAGAATATATAAAGTCCCTTCCCTCCAGGAGCATATATTCAAGAAGTTAAATATATTTTTTCAATTTGGAAGCTATCCAATGAGAAAACAGTGAATATATTGTATTCCATGTGTCAGTAATTGCTATTGAAAGAAAGTCAGGATAATAGGAATGGGGAGGTATTATTTTATATAAAGTGGTCAGGGAAGATCTCTCTGAGGAGAGCAGAGACCAAAAGAAAGTAAAAGAGTAAAACACGTGACTCTATGGGAGAAGAGCATTCCAGATAGGGTTACTGAGTGAGGTGGGTCCATACTTGGTCATTCAAGGACTAGTGAGGCCATGGTGGCTGGAATGCAGTGTGCCAGGGAGGCAGTAATAAATGAAATCTGCAAGGCACATGTGAAGTAGAGCACCGGGTCTCTTGTAGTTCTTGTAGGGCCCTGTGAGCCACTGTAAAATTCGAAAAGTCCTAATGAAGAGTTTTGAGAGAAAGAGTGGCAAGACCTGAGACAAGGTTTTAGTAGGAATTGACTATAGGCAAGCAAGGGTGGAAGCAGTGACACTCATCAGGAGTTAGTGCAGGAGGCCAGGCAAGAGGGTGATTGTGGTTGAAAGCAGAGTTAGAGCCGAGGAAAAGCAGTTAGAATCTGGTTGTAGTTTGAAGACAGACAGGATTTATAGACGGGTTGTGTATTAGTTTCCTATCACTGCTGTAAAAAGTTACCACAAACTTAGTGCCTTAAAACAACACAAATTTATTACCTTACAGTTCTGGAGGTCACAAGTCCAAAATGGGTCTCACAGGGCTAAAATCAAGGTGTCTTCAGGGCTGCTTTCATTCTACATGTTTTATGGGAAAATCCATTGCCTTTTCAGCTTCTAGAGGCTGCTTGCATTTCTTGGCTTATGGCTCCACATTCCTCCAACATCTGCTCCCGTTGTCACATCTCCTTTTCTGACTCTGACGTTCCTTCCTGCATCTTTCATCAATATGGACCCTTGTGATTCCATCTGGCCACCTGGGTAAACCAGGATACTCTCCTCTTTCAAAATCCTTAACCTCATCACCTCTGCAAAGCTCTGTGAACCATGGAAGGTGAAATATCCACAAGTTCTGGGAGTTAAGATGTGAACATCTTTGGGAGGTCATTATTCTGCCTACTACAGATTGGTTGGAAGGTGTGAGAGGAAAAACACTGAGGGTGATTTCTAGATGTTTTCATTTAGCAATAGGAAGAATAGAATTTGTCACTGACTGCATAGGGACTGGACCCTTGGGAAAGAAACAGATTGGAAGAAAGGTGGTATCTTACATTTGATAGTGCCTCTTTTTAAGATT
>PVKH010001504.1:0-30277 GCA_004027955.1 Chaetophractus vellerosus
TGTCCTGTTTGTGACCTGGAGATGTAGCTGCCCATTAGCTCTTAAACCAGTTCCTAGGTCTCCCCATGAATCTCTGTATTAGGATAGCTTATTTTGGGTTAGATTGTTTCTGGGAAAACTGAACAAACTGAAAAAATTGTTTCTAGGGAAAATAGACAGAAGACGATGTTTCCCAACTAAGGAACTGTCAGGCCAGTCAGAAAGGAGGACAGAGGAAAGTCATGGTAGTGATACGGAAAGGGTTCCGCCCTCCGCAGCCTCACCCTTCTCCTCCTGTACCACCCGAAATCTCTAACTCTAGACTCTGGATTGTCATATTATGTCTCTTTCTCACAGTCACCCTCCCCTGCCTGTTGTTCCCGGTTTATTGAAAATTAATTCATTCCAGTGCCTTGAGGTTTTGGGGAACAAAGATTTCTAAAAGTCTCAGTATCCTGACGCCTTTATAAACCTTATAAACAAGGTTTATAATGGTTAAAAGCAGTACTAGTTTCTGCCTTGAGAAACAGATGTCCAGTGGCCAGTATCTTTCTGTCATGCTGTAAAAAATATATGTCTTAAAAAGAATTCTACAATATGCTTGAAAATTCAAAAAGGCCAGTTAGTCCTGGGGAGTGCTTTGTGGGTAATATTAAATGTCTTTCTCCCAAGGACATAAGCAACTGTGTTTTTCTTTCCTGCAGTTGCCCTGTGTGGATTCTTCTGTGTGGACTGGGCAGGTGAAATAATGCAGTTGGGAAAGCTTAGTCTATTTGCAGTGGTGACATTTCACTGCCTTAAAGTCTGCATTTTTTACTTTTACAAACTTGTCATAAACTTTCACCATAATGTCCAAGTCTCCCCTGAAGATTGTGCAAAGCGAAAATCAGAATTCTTGCACAGCTTTAATGATGACATCAGTGGTGAGAAAAAGATTATGCACGCACATACACAAATCCAGCTGGCACATGAGCATAAATAACAGTTTGGTGACAGCAGAAAAGTATTGATGCCTTTCAAATTTGATGTCTTTCCCTGAAGAAATTTGCTGATTTGCTATGTTGAATTTAGGATAGTTCTCTCTTTTCTTGATAAATCTATTTTTTTTCTCACTTTCTTAAATTATTATGCATTCGTAAACTGCTTCTTGAAAGATCATAGTTGTCATCACCCACCCCAATTTTTCTTCCGTAGATAATCTAGGGAACTTTTTTAACCTTTATTTTGGCACTTGATGAACAGCAAGATATTAATACATTTAACAGAAATGGGAAAAATAACTTGAATAGCTAACATCAGAGCTTCAGAGAGAAAAGTTTTGAATAAAACAAAGTAATAATACTGACAATAATTTAGGAAGAAGCATATATTAGTATGCCTCTAATTTAAGAACTAATTATCTTTGTTTTCATTCTTTAAAACAAATTTGGTTTTTTTATTAAATATAAAAATGGTTCCACCTTCTAGCAACCCCTTCATTAAAACTGTACCAATAATTAAAACAAAGAAATTATCACATAATTGGGCCGTATTACACATAATTTAGCATGCCTTTTCAGTCTTCAGATAATAGTTTATTTGCGTAAATAATTTTTATAATGCATTGGTATTTTATAGGGAGGAGACAGCATCTAGATGAAAGAAGCAGTGTGATTAGTTGATGAGGTGTTGCCATTGCCTTTATTTTATTATAGCTACACAGGTTGATTAGCATCATAACATTAGAATAAATCTGCATACAATTAAAATAAAACACAGTAGGGAAAAAGACACATAGAATTTATTGGCCTGATTCAATAAGTTCTAGTATAACTGAAACTTTGCTTTAAAAAATGATTGTCTACAACTCTTGCTTGTATTTTTTGGATGTGCTTTCTTTGACTGTTTTTCTTTACCTTCTGAAAGATATTTATAACCCTCCAGGGTGCACCATCCTACTGAGATAACTGTACTCTTACATGCTTGAAGACAAAGATGAAAAACTCACTTGTGGTGTGTGGTTATCTCATTATCTCTACCCACCCTGTTGTAGGGTATTACTTGAGCTGCAGTGAACTGTTTGCCCTGCTGGCAAACAAGCCCCTTGCAGCTCATGACACGTGTTTTAACCGTTATTTAGGCTCACTCTTCGCAGTGAGCCTGAATATGCCCTTAGGCTCCCAATGAAAAGGGAGCTTAATGATGTGTCAAAAATTGCACTACATGGGCCCACAATAAATTCAGACTTTGTAAGTACAGGAGCCAACAGGGCAGCTGAAATTTAAGGTAGTATTCCAAACCAGACCACTTGCCATGAAGTCATTCTGAAGGGGAGTGTGTGTGTGTGTGTGTGTGTGTGTGTGTGTGTGTGAATGTTCACGCACATGCCCTCTCCGCATGTTGTTAGTTCAGATAGCCCGTAGCAAAGGAAAAGAACCTGTGTTAAAATGACTGAAGGAAGACGTCAAAGGATAAATCATGGTTTGTGAGTCAAAGAAGCCAAATGCACTTTTTCAAAGCATCTTATATAAGGAAATTTAAATGTTTAAGTTGTTGACTGAAGAAATCACTAGCATATTGCCCCAGCAAAAATAACCTTAGGGAGAAATGAAGGTTTGAAAGCTGGTGAAGGAATGACTCTGTCTTCTTGGAGAGGGTGTTATGACGACTTCAAACTTTTCACTATACTGAGGAAAAGAGAGAAAGAACTGGTCAACTTTTCTAAAGTCCCTTGGCAATGGAACTAGTCTCTCATTGTATTTTCTCTAAATCTAGTCTAGAGCAAAGAGCTCACACAATGAGGTACTGCATTATAAAATAATGACCAAACATTTGTGTAAAGAGATGCAGACCTTTTATTTTCCTAAAGCAGCTGTTGAATAATGAACTCAAAGTGGAATCAATTAAGGAATCTGCAGAAACTACAGTACCTTTGGGATTGCCACATTTTTAAGAGATCTTTTAAAACCCTAATCAAGTATAAGGAGGTTCATTTTTAAAATCCTGCTCTAAGTTGCTACTTGATCAGTAAACTATTCCATACAAGTGTTTGTTCTTTAGAACTTTCCTTTTTTCCCTTTCCTCTAGCCTGAATATTATTGACATTAACCAATTTCTTCTCATCTCTTTTATTGTTATTTGAAAGAACCAAATACCAAAATATTTGCCACCAGAAAATGTATATTAGCATGATTCAGTGACTCCTAAAGACTTAACCTAAACTAATACATTTGCCTCAGAAATATATATTGTGTTCCCATGAAATCATTGTGGACATTTCCAATTTAAACATCTTATCCTGAGTTTCATTTGTAAAGAGCATTTGAAAGAAAACTCATTAAATCTTAGGTTAATTACATTATACCAAGGATTCTTATTCAAGCACCTTTGACTCCTAAAATAGACCCTATAAACAAAATGGAACATCATGCTTGATGGCTAAAATTTCAGGTGCCTGCCAACCCTAAGAAGAAAATTTTCAGTGTGTCCTTAATGGACATTCAAAGGTTGTTTCTGGCATTTAAGTTTGGGGGTTTAAAACTGCACAAGATCTTATAAACATTCTTTGTAAACACTTTATTTGTGTATGATTACAAGTGATAAAGCAAAAACTGCATAACTGGTTGCAAGTTGGAAGCATATAGCAGGGGTTTATAGGTTCTTCTTGGACACCTAGATATGGATTATTGAATGATCTGGAACATAATCTATAGGCCTATTTTGCCCTTTTCAGGAATATCCCTGACTTCAAGTCATCAATTCTGAATGACTTTAGCCTATAATCATATGGTAGTCTTAGCATCTAGAAATTTTCTTGGCATTCTAGCTTATCAGCATAACTCTCAGTCTACTGGCAATGCTGACTGTTTTAGTAATATTGCTATTGAGTTCTTGATGTGACCCTACACTTCAGTAACTTATACTTTAAATGAGAAATCTATGACACCCTGTCTTCTGGCATATTGTAATAGCACTCAATAAATGTTTAGCTAATTGGCAGCAGCAGAATGAAAATTCAAGGCCTTTCCTTTATTTATGTCTAGATACAAACCAGGATCTGGATCTAATTATCTTTAATTTGTTAATGTTTTACCATTTACAAAGCATGTTCACATCCATTATCTTCAAAACAATCTTGCATGATGGGTTCCCATAGTTTATCCAAAGTGGCCCACTACATGTGTGGTGGAATTAGGGCCCAACCTGGGACCAAACCCAGTGCTTATTTCACTATTCTATAGTTCCAATTTAAGAAATTTAAGAAATGACTCAACCTGTGTTTAGAAATCACAGTAGTTATATGCTATAATAATTTTGCAAGAACTTGATGGTGCTACTGTGGCTATTAAACTGACCATCAAAAAGGAGAGTGAAATGAGTTATTCAGGAACCCCTGGGATGCCTTAGATATTTAGTTTCAACTTTGAAACCCAATTATTTGTCATGATAAAATAGTCAAACTGATTGGGTCATTATTTTCTTGTCACTTGGATTCCTGTCTGGCTATTCGATTGACTGGTGTGGCCCTGTTATTTAAAGAAGGTAAGAGTCAAATTAATGTTTTTCTTAGTGCCTTCTAGTAGAGGCATATAGCACATTTGATTTTGGTGTTCTGGCAACAACATGGAAACAGAAGGATAAAATGATTATTCCAATTAGCATTTTAGCAGGTTATAGTAAAACATTTGAAAGACCCATGAGCCATGGTTGACTATTTCCTAGAGTTTTGCATGTCTGAGTATTTTTGTGTTTTCTATGATATTGCTGGGTACCTATATTACAAAATAAATAACTTCTCTACCTTTCTCCACCCAAGTTCAGAAGCAATAGAGAAATAAATGCAGGTATCAGAAAGATAGAAAACAAAGTATTTGCTATTACACTGATAAAGTCCAGGAGAATATTGCTTAGGTGTATACCCATTGGGCTAGTGAACACAATTACCTGCTTAGGCACTGACACAGCTGAACCCTGTAGCTGTATGCCCAGGGGCAGGCCCCTCACTACAGTGCAGGAGAGCAACCAGAATTCACTCAAAGGAAGCAGGCAGACCTGAATTGAGGAGAGAGGAGATATATGAGTTGAAGATATCCTTCTTACAAACTCAATAATCAGGTAACTCCTGCCTCCTCCCATGGAGAAGAAAGAGTGAGAAGAGAAGCCAAGAGTGTGACTGATATGTAGGGCCTCCATGTGAAACCCTGAGGATTGTTCACCCCCAATACATATTTCCTCTATGAGGAACTGACTTAATAGAAAACTAAATTTGCTCTAAAAATAAAAAACTCAAACTGTTGCCAGATCCAAATATGACCAACAGAAATCAACAATTGAATAGCCCAACTTCCCCAAAGAATATTACTATGACAGATATTAAATTTCCAAGTTATTTCCAGCTGGTAAATTGATTACATACCTCAGTGGTTCCAGTGCAAACTTTAAAAACCTATATCATCCCATAGTAGATCCTTTAAGAAATCCATAGGAAAATGTCTTTATTTTAAAAACAAACATTAACTTAGTGAAAACAGAGAAGCTGTTTTCTAATACAGAAGGGCCACTTTCAATTTTTTTAGAGAGTTAATGATAAATTTAAATTTCAGGGATAACTATCCTAATGTATATAAGTCCATGTAAACTGCTGTACTTCTTGAGAGCAGTTTTCTCATATCCACCTCTTCTGTCACTGGCTATGTAAGAACATTAAACAGAGATGTTTTCCTGGCCTGGAATCAGAAGAACAAAGGAGTTTTATTTATTTATTTTTGTTGTTGTTCCTTCATTTGTTTTGAATCTTCTTTTTGTTTACCTCTGTGGACAGCAACAGAGACGAATTTCTTTGGAGTGAAAAAATACCAGGCTCCTTTCTGGAAATTAACATTATGAAACATCTTGAATGCTGACGCTATTAGTTCAAATGTACCATTTTCTATTAAATGGTAAAATTTACTTGTGCTAAGAGCACAAACACAAAACAGGATAAATAGCAATACCAAGTAGCAGATATTTGTTCCAAAGGAGTGGTTCAGAAAGAAGAGGTATAGACATTTATAGTCAAGAGCTGGAGTTTGTGTGTTGGTAATATTCGGGCTGAAACGTCAAGAAAAAAATCATTTTGGGAGTTCTGACAATTAAACACTTCTTAAGCAGAGTTGTGAAGACATTCCATCTGTGTCCTGTGCTTTTTTTTTTCTATTATCTTACATTCTTTTTCCCTACCTTAATTTTCTCTCATTTCTTTTTTACTGGCTTCCTTTCTTCTCTTCAGGCATTCTTTCTTCCATCTTTTCTTTTCCCTTTCCCCCACGTCACCTTTCATTCCCACCTGGCTGTGCACATTTGTTCCTGTTAACTCGCCATGATGTGGAGCTGAAGACACATGTGTAGTGTAAGAGCTAAGGTTCTGGAGTCAACCTGAAACCTGGATCTGCTCTGTGACCCTGGGCATTCTACTTAACCCCACAATGAATCCTATTTTCCTCATCTGTAAAATGGGGTTGATAATATAACCTTACTAATAATTACTATAAGGATTTTAAAAGTAAATACAATACAATGCCATTTAGCATAGTTCCTGAAACACATTAAATGTGTAATAAGAGTAGACTTCTTGTTTGGGTTTTGTTTCCCATCTCATTCCAAAAGAATAGTGGAAGTTGAGTTTAAAATTACATGCAGGGAAGCAGATGTGGCTCAAGCAATTGGGCTCCTGCTTACCACATGGAAGGTCCCTGGTTCAGTTCCTGGTGCCTCCTAAAGAAGACAGCGAGCTGGTGCCTGCAACAGGCAGGTGCAGCAAGCTGATGCAACAAGATGACGTGACAAGATGAAGCAACAAGAGACACAGGAAAGCAAAATGAGAGACACAACAAAGCAGAGAACAGAGGTGGCTCAAGCGATTAAGTGCCTCCCTCCCACATTGGAGGTCCCAGGTTCTGTTCCTGGTGCCTCCTAAGGAAACAAGGAAGATGAACAGACACAGCAAGTGCAAACAAAAAGTGGGAGGGGAGAAATAAATAAATTAAATTAAATTTTTAAAATGTATGCAAAATAACAAGTTAAGTAAATAAAGGAAATCACACTGATGGTTAGAGAGTAAGTAGGATAAATAAGATGGTGCTAGTGGTAAAGAAGGCACATAAAATGCTTGGCACAGGGTCAAAATTTGGTCTCTGAGCTTCCCAGAAAGTAGATGAGAGGGAACACTATCCATTACATGATTCACAATCTTCTTAATATTTGTATGTTAAACCTGTGAGTTGCTCGGTGTAATCCCACATGTTCCTGGTTCTGAGACGTCAAAAATTTTTATCCAAGAATCTCCATAAAGTCGACCTGTCTAATGTGAGCAAAATCTCCAAAGTTAAATACAATACTGTTTCATAGAATTCTTTCATGTAACTTCCCTCAGTAGAGGCTGCTATAGCAACACCAAAAAGTAGTTCAGTAGGAGCAACTCTAAGCTCTCTACACAGGGCATGAAATTTGGTGCCAAGTAGACTATCGTTTGAATTGTGACTCTGGTGTTTACTTGCTGTGGGCTTGAGTGAGTAATGCGATGGTGTTGGGATTGTTTCCTCATCTGGAAGACAGAGGTATTAACCTCTACTTCGCAGGTTATTTTAAAGACCTGGAGAGTCTTGAACTCAGTGCTAGGCACATGACCATAAATAATAACTATTATTTTGAGATAACATAACCATAGGATTTAAGTATGTCAATCTCAAATGGTTTGGCTAAATCCAAAAATAACATTTGGAAGATCTAAAAAGGAATGCATGTCCTTCAGGCAACCTTCCATAAATACATTCTCTCACAACTGATTTTTGATAGGCACTGGGCAGCAAGCATTCAGTGTTATCCACTTTTGACAAGTACTTGGAGTGCAAATATTCTGTTGCCAATTAGGGACAGACCATGCTTTAAGCCTCGGCTGAATTGGGAATATAGTTGACAACTCTTTTAAAAGTTGAGAAGCCTAACCAAAACATACGTCTGTAAAATGCCACCTCGCCTCCACATGGACATGGACTGAGAGTGGGACAAGATTGTTCTCACAAACCTCAAAATTCTATGCCATAGAGCATGACTGTGATTATTTTAGCCTGCAAAAATGTAAAAGAGGGTGTTATGAAATTCCCACTACCATAACCATAAGGAAAGTTCTATTAGAGCACCCTTAGAACAATTAACCTTTATACCTTCCTGTGAGTCTTCTACTATATACTTGTTATCAAATATACTCTTAGGTGATAGACGATAATATCCAGTTCACACTGGATAGCTATAAGCAACTTGAATGTTACAGAGCGTCTGCCAAAAACAATTATTTGTGATTTAGAATGATGGGCCTGAAGCTATTTTTTTTTCAGTGCTAATGAGATAGTGGGCTATTTGTTTTATGAGCTCACTCCAATTTTCTGACAATAAAACCATGACATATATTGGAATATATGAAATATATATTGGAATATGCATTTCCTCTCTTCTCTCCCCTTGATGCATTCAGCTCAGTCCAAAGTGATAAGTCATTAAGGTACAAGTTAAAAAGAAGGTGTGGGATGGTGAAAGGGAGGCTGAACACAACCTGTTTCATCTTAGTGTAAATTCTTATTTATCAATACAACTTTCCCCCAAATGCCAACTCAAGATGACACAAAAGGGCAGGCTTAGAGGATCATTTATCACTGGAGACCCAGATTCCCTCATGCATCTTGAACATAATGGATTCCTGTCCATTTTGCAAAGTTCCATATAGAACTTTCTGAAAGCATATTGTTCCTGGCAGATTTCTCTAAAAGGTGCAATAGCCAATAGTAGAATAACATTCCTAGAATCTGTCTGCTCCTTAAGTAAAATTTTGACCTGAGAAGCTTGACTTACAAATTATCATGGGGAAACTAGCCCAGAAGTCTAATGCCATATCATCTAATTATATTTAAAGGTTGATAATTTTGGAGAACAATCACTTCTTTTTAATGGGATGGTCACACCAGACTTATTTTTTATCCTTAGAGTTGATACAGTTGAATAAATCTGTAGACCCAAAATCAGAAACTCTGAAGGTTTTGTTTATCTCAACCTTTCTAAACAATAGCACTGTGTAATGAGTGTTGCTGGAAGTCATTCAAAAGCAGAGAGGAAGCGGATATGGCTCAAGTGGTTGAGTGCTGCTTCCCACATGGGAGGTCCCAGGTTCAGTCCCTGCTGCCTCCTAAAAACAAAAACAAACAACAAGCAAACAGATGAGGAGGCTAACTCAGGGGAGCCGGTGTGGCTTGGTGGTTGAGCTCCGGCTTCCTACATGCAAGGTCCCGGGTTCAATCTCCAACACCAGTACCTAGAAAAAAAAACCACACACACACACAAGAGAGTAAAGTTTGGAATAATTTCTCTTGCTTTTTAAAGCTGGGAAAAGAAACCCACCCAATCAATTGAGATCTGGAAATCCACACTATCATTCACTCCATTTACACCCTAGGAAACTATGTCTCCAAAATATCTCCCTTATTCTAAGATCTAATACACAAACTCAGCTCCTTCCGTGTGGGTTACCAGAGTTTTCTAAAACAATGCAAAAAATTCAGTTTGGGAAGATCTTAGTTGGACTCTTTCAAATTACATCTTAACTGTCATCTTATTTTCTGACAGTCCTAGTCAAAGAGGTACCAGAAAATTAAGCCCCAAATATTCTAGAATACAGAATGAAATAGAATCAAGGAAGAAAAGAGACCTCCTTTCATTAAAATCTCTCTCTCTTAACTGACTGGAGGAGAAAGGGAGCATAACGGGAATGGCCTGGCCCTCAGTCTACCTTATCTATTTTATGGTCTGTTCTTTGGAAAGCCTCTGAGAACTTCATCTGACCTGTTGATGGTATTGAAAAAAGAGTGAGAAGCTTTGGTGAAGTCCATAATGGTCCCCTAAATTAGTTGATCACCAAAAACATAATTAAATATACAGATTCCAGGGCCTCACTGCCAGAGATTCTAATTCAGCAAATCTGGTGGGGGTCCAGAGTGGTGGAGGCATTCTGATTTTTTCAAAAGCTAGGATAATTACATTGAAATGTTTAAATTATCTTTTTTTACCTTCTTTTGTATGTGTATGCTAAATTATACTTTCAGGTATTTCTGGATCTAGAGGCTGAAATAATTTAATAAGAACTCACTTTCTTGCCATTCTCCTGGCTTTGTTTTCCTCTGTGTTAAACCTGTTCATAGGCAGGATTTCCCTTGAGTGGTAGCCTGATGGCAGTCAACACCCGCAGGCTTACATTCTTCTAGTTTTTGGTCAGGGAGACAGTAAGGTTCTCTTTCTCAGTAGTTCCAACCAAAGATGCAGAGTTGAATCTCCTGATTGTCCCACCTTTGAAACTATTACCATGACAAGGAGGATGTGAGGCTTTCACTGCTGTTACAGTCTTTTGTGGATCCCAGAAAATCCTGTTCTTAAAGTGAAGCCATGTCTGTGCCTGTAAACTCATGGTAGATGCAGCCTGTTGATTGGATCACTTTTGACTAGATTGCTTATTTCAGTTAAGGGCCTCTGATGAGACGGAGGGATCCAGAGTGGGTTTTAATCCTCTTACTCAAGTCCTTTATAAATGGAGGGCGAAAAAGCCACAGATACATGGGAAAAGGCAGCAGAGACTGGGGAGAGAAAAGCCACAGGCCCAGGAGAGGGGAGAGAACAGCAGACCGGCATTGTGCCCTGCCCTGTGCTTGATTTCCCACCACTGAGCTCGGAGAGAAAGCCTCTTTAGATGACGCTGCCATGTGCCTGATCGCCCACAGTTGCAACTTGGTGAGATGCTTTGATCTGGACATTTTCGTGGCCTCTGAACTGTAAGCTCTTAACCTAATAAATTCCCACTATAAAACCCAACACATTTCTGGTACATTGCTCCTAGCAGCCTTTAGCAAACTAAAACACTAACCAGGTCTGGGTCAAATGTCCATCCACCTGGAGCTAAAGGTGAAACCAGCTTCATCAGAAACCATCAACTGAGAGGGTGTCAGGGTTTCCCCAAGGAAAACCAGGATGCTGAATAAAGAAACAAGAAATATCTACTGTAGAGGGATGGCGGATGGGCTAACAGATCCCAGTAAAGGCAGTGATCATCATATATTTGAACCAACAATTATGTGAGAAGAGAAATGACTACACATAGATAATGAACATATTTACTGATTTTTGGTGGGGCATGGTACAGAGCAAGTCATACACATTACAACTAAAACTTAACTAGAATTGAGGCTGAAGTATATTAAAAGATGCAACAATAAAAAACAACAACCCCAAAAAAACCTCAAGAATCAGCACTTTACTTTTGTAGATAACCATGTATCAGGAGGGTGGAGTTAAAAGGTTATGATCTAGAAAGTTTTCAAATACTTCTTTATAGCAGACCAGATACATTTTAGCTGTGGCAAGGTACTGGCTGAGTCTTTCAGGTGTGAGACGATCAGAGGTTTTCAGCAAAGTATAAGGTTTCCCTGTTACAGGTTTTCAGTACCTGTTATCAAGAACATTTCTTATCTTTGACACCTTTTATCTTTAACATAGTCTTTAAAATGAATCTTAAAATGTGGAGGGAGAAGATCTTAGAGCAGATTAATAAAATGATGCCCTTAAAATCACATGATTTAAGAACACGCTTATGTTTTACAAGCATAAGATTATATATTTGGAATCTTTTCATATGATCTTGAGGAGAGGCTACAAAATTGTACAAAATCCTGTCAGATTTTACCACTTTATTTCTGAAATTAAGATCATGGAATAAAGATAAAAAATTATTGCCATTATACGTGTTAGAAAATGCTTGCTTCACCATAAACTCAATTTTCCTACCTGCAATATGGGAGTAAAAATAATTAAAAATTATAAAGGGGGAAAAAATTAAATGGTCCCTAGGGGCATAGAAGTGTTTAGTTGTGATTACTCCTCCATGGTAATAATTTTGTTTAATTAAAATTATTTAAAGCTGGCTTCATATTCAATTCCTATTGAGGTTTCAAAATAATGAAATTCTTTCAATATATTAACTGTACTATATTAATTCCAAGTAAAATTATTTCCTTAGAAGTGAGACAAGTTATATAATTAACAGCATTTAATGAACTTTCAATTTATAATTGAACTGACACTTATATTCAAAAGTTGAGAGAGAGGAGCCCATAAATAATTACTTAATATATCCTAGACACAGATTTCCATAACTTGTATAAATAAAAGTATAGATGGATATAGATAAACTATCAATGTACATTACATAGAAATATCTTATGTTCAATCCACATGCACACTTGGTAAATATATGTATACATAACCTATTTTACCCTGAACACTGAAATGTTTCAGCTGATTTGGAGCTCTCGTTATCCATAAAGTTTCTCAACAGGAAACAAATGCAAGCATAACTGTTTATGGGGAAAACTTAGCATTATTTGGCCCTTTTCAATTTTATCTCTTTTGCAGTATCCTTTTTTAGGCTCTGTCTCCAGATCAGTATGCAAGTTACCCTTTATTTTGTACATACTAGGCATAAAGAAGAGGAAAATCATGCTATATAGAAAGTCCAAAAAGCTCCATGATAAATGGTATGGTGCATGTTTTATTTTTAGAGAATATATTGGCTCTCTTTAACATCAATTCCGATCCATTTACTTTGCTCGTATTTGCAACGAGGTATTAAAACAGTCTTGAGCCAGTGTTTGCAACGAGGTATTAAAACAGTCTTGAGCCAGTGTTCTCTTTCTAATTGACTATTTAAAAATCATCCACCTCTCCATGCTTCCTCCAGTCTGAGCTAAAAACTAGAGAAGTGGGACATCGGGCTACCTCTTTATTACACTAGTAAACACAAACTCTAGAGTTACTACGGACTTGATTATCTTTATTAGCGCCAAGAAACATGATGAACAATTCTGGACAGAAAGTGTGGTCAAACACGTCTGAAAGGCAGAGACGTAAATTAAAGAAGTGCAAGGTTGCCGTAACAGTGCACTACTGAAAGGTGAGCTGGATTTTGCCCAGTGCCATGCACTCGGAGGACAAAGCCACACCTGTCTCCCTGGGAGATAAACTAGCCCCGTGGAAGCTGACAACAGAACAAGGAGCCAGTTTAGATTGCAGCAACTGATAGATAGAGAAAATGGCTATAGAAACAATGGGAGCTCTGCAAGCCACACCTGTTTTTCCATGCTTGATATGATGTAGGCAACTTACAAACACATGAACTAAGCTTTCTCATGAACAAAATTTAAGAAATGTTTTGTAGCAGTATATGAAGGTACAGGATTATCCTTGTGTTTTAGAAGTGCTAGAATAAAAACAGTTGGAAGCAGTTTTCAGATTTATCTCGCCCTTCCTGCTGTGTTCAGCAGTTTTCATTTCTACTTTCTTGATGTAATTACTGAAGAGAACAAACCCAACCAACCAAAGGGAGCTGCTAGCTGTTGCTGACCAGAAAAATAAGAGAAATCCCTCCTAACAGGTTTTCCTGCTATTTTGTAGATAGATGGGGAGTGAAAAGTTTTTATTTCCTGATGGGTGGTACCATAGATAACTTGGCCATAGAGGTAACTGAAGAATTCGAATGAAAACCTAAGACTCTAGGCTCAAATTAAAAGGGCTCCTCAGCATGATTACAAAGTAAGAAAACACTGTCATATTTGTCCAGTAGTGCTTTCTTCTGGGTAGGAAAGATGACCTTGTGCACTCTGTCCTTATTCTGCTCTGCTAAGGTTTGTTTTATTTTATCTGACTGTTGTTTTCTTTTAAGCCTGTTGTTCCAAGCTATCTTTCCTTCCTTTTCTATTTCTTTCCATATCTTCTCTGAGTTTTTCTTAACATTGTTGTTTTGTTTTGTGTTCATCTTTTCAGACATCTCTTATTCAGAGGGTGAGAAATTTAATATTCTTTTTAAAAAACTGGTCATATTTTTCATGGGTGTTTAAAACTAATTGCCTAATAGCCTCACCTTAGGGTTGCCATTATTTATCCCCTACCCCTAGGACCTTTGCTTTTCCAATTATCAGAGCAATGATTGAAGTTGATGTTTGCTTTCACTATCTCAGTAGCCTTTGTGGAACTTCTCTGAACCCAAGTGAACAATAACTCTAAGAATCATCACATGGCTGGTAACATCAACTAACATTTTAAAATGACTTTGAGAGTGTTGGCAAGATGCACCCAAGATCCATGGCCTTTCATTGCCTCAGCTTAGTATTTCCTCTCACTTCTTTTGATCGGGATTTATCTCCACAAAGGTTTATCACTTTTTAAAACAATTTTATTGAAGTATAATTTATGTAACATAAAATTCACCCACTTAAAGTGTATAATTCACTCACTTTTAGTAAATTTACAGAGTTGTGCAACTATTGCCCCCAAAAGATCCCTTCTACTGATTGCGGCCCTCCAGCCAATGTCAACTACTAATCTGTTTTCCATCTCTAGTGATTTGTCTTTTCTGGGCAATACTTTGCATTTGACTTCTTTCTCTTAGCATAATAATTTTGAGACCATGACAAAGATGTATTAGTAGTTTGCTCCTTTTTATTGCTGAATAAAGAGTATCCCAGTGTATGGATATAGCACATTTTGATTATCCACTCATCAATTGATGAACATTTGGATTGTTTCCGTTGGGGGCAGTCATGAATAATGCTGCCATGGAATACATTTGCAAGCCTTTGTGTGGGCAGATACCTAGGAGTGGAATTATTGGTTTACATGATAAGGTTATGTTTAACCTTTGAAGAAATTACCTAACTTTTTTTTGGAAAGTGGCTGCCCCATTTTACATCCCTTTCGGCATTGTACGAGGGTTCTAGTTTCTCCATATCTTTTCCAACATTTGGTATTTTCTGTAGACATTCTACGGGGAGTGAAGTGGTATCTCATTGTGGTTTCAATTTACATTTCTCTGTTGATTTAATGACGTTGAGCATCTTTTAGTCATTCATATATTCTCTTTGGTGAAATATCTGATGAAATATTTTGCCCACTTTTTAATTGCTTTTTTGTCTTTGTATTATTGCATGTTTGTGTTTTATCAGCCGCTATAGATTTACAGAAAGCTCATGCAGAAAGTACAGAGTTCCCATATATACCCTCATACACACACATACCCAGTTTTCCTTATTAACATTTTGTATTAATGTGGTCTCTTCATTACAAGTGATGAAAGAGTATTAAAATTATACTATCATCCATAGTTTACATTAGTATTCATATTTTGAATTGTACAGTTCCATGGGATTTTTAAATTTTTTATTCTGGTGAAACATATATATATATATATATATATATCCATTATCCATATCCTAAAATTTCCTTTTTCATTCACTTTAATTAACAATTCAGTGGTGTTAATCACATTACTACCATGCATTACCAAAAATTTTTCATCACCCCAAACAGAAACTGTTATTACTGAGTTTTAAGTGTTCTTTATATTGTCCACATACAAGTCCTTTATCAGATATATGAGTGGCAATTTTTTTCTCCCTGTGTGTGGGTTGTCTTTTTCTTCCGTTAATGTTGAAGCACAAAAGGTTTTAACTTTAATGAAGTCGATTGTTTGTTTTATTTTGTTATAGCTCACGCTTTCAGAGTGGTATCTAAGATCTCTTTGCTAACCTAAGACCACAAGTATTTTCTCCTATTTTTTTCTTCTAGAATTTTTATAGTTTTATCTCTTATATTTTTGTTGATGGTACATTTTTAATTAACTTTTGCATATGGGAAGTTTATTGATTTTAAAAATAGATTATTTATACCATCCTACTCCATTTCCACAAGTACATCCGAAGATGCCTTAGGAAAAATTCTGAAGACAGGTAGAGGGGGTCGTATTTTGGTATGTTTTGTATCTGACTTAATCTCAAACAGCACAACTACCTTTTGGTTTGTATTTAAATTTATTTTAAAAAATAGCCACCTATTAATAGCCCATATTTTTCTTTGAGAAGCCATTATATTTCAGAAAGCTCCAGAACCCTCCTGAAGCTTGTGAATAACTGAAATTATTGAGCAAAGTAGTCTTTTGAGTCAACATCCCAACAATGAATATCCAACTAAATTGTCAACAAGAAAGTGATGATCTTCAAGTGAGAGTTTGTCTTCAAAGATGTCCCATTTGAACCGGTGGTTAGTCCTACCTAATATCCTCTTATTTAAATATAATGTGACATTAGGTATTCAGAAAAATTAATAATACTAACACACTGGTAGAAAAAGTCCAGAAAATCTTGCTTAAAAAAATGTTCAAACTCTTTTGAGAACCGTACGTCAGTACCGTGTGGCTCAACAAAATGTGTGAACTCCCGACAGGTCATTTTTAGAATTGAGGTTTTATAAGCAATCAAATACAACAACAGCCAAAACTGCCTGAAAGATAATACATATCATCTCCATGTCAGTGAAGTGAAAGCTTTTCTGAAAATGAAATGGCCTTCTTTTAGAACTCTGGAATCCTAAACTACCAGACAATTCAGGAACTAGTTTGGCTTAAAATGATATGAGAGATTTTTCTTTTTCATAATTTTTATTACAGTGGAAATGGTTTTGGTATTTCTAACAGTTTGACAAGAGCTAATTACAATGCGCTCATCTGTTTTGCGGACTAATTTGAGCCATCGGGCATCAACACCATAGACATGCAGCAGCACTGCAAATGATACGCATGCTTCCCTTGCTCCAAGAATTTGTACTTGCTATAAAAGAAAACAGATTTGGACAGCCCTGGAAAAGTTGGGCTTGGTTTGAAGAAAACATTTCAGAATTACATTAGAGCTGGCCTACAAGTGAACTAAAAATACCTGCTCATCTCAGTGGTCTTGGCCCAGGGCCTTTCCTTTTACTGTAAAAGTCAGGCTGTTTGAACAGTTGGAGTTCAGCTTGCTTGCTGTCTAAACTAGTGTTCTCTGATAACTTCTGTTACCATTGAAACACAAGCCCTGATGCATTTAAGAGAATGTTTAGAGGTGTGGAAAATAGCCAAGAGAAATATATACTTAGTGTTCAAACCTCTAGGCTTCCCGTGCAGTAACTAGACCACTTAGATCTGTTGAGAAATGAGAGAAAGACGTGCATCAGTAAACATTACGCAGCAAGGGTAAAAGATGGAATGGAGTAAAGAAGGCTGTTAAAATCAGCCTAGGATGATTATTTGAATTGCAAAGAGAAATGTTCAGACGTAGCTAGAGCTGCTAAACATAACTCTTGAAGTTTTTCCAGAACAGAGGGATTGGGGGGGAAATGAGACCAGTGAAGGAGAAAATTAGAAAATTATAAGACAGAGTGGAAGATGAAGTTTCAGACGCTGGTAAGGTAGCTGAAATATATGATATTATTAGGTCTTAAATCTGTTTATACGGGTGAAAATTTCAAAATACACTTCTAACTTTAACTCTGTGATTTTAAGATTAAAATGAAGATATTAAATCTGGACAAAGAATAACCAACAGTAACTGCTGGGTTATTAAAGAAGAACCAAAAAGAAAGACCAGAAATCAGTAGCCCAGGAAAGATAGTCAAGAAATGTCTGATAAATCTGAGTGAATAATTTGAATGGAAACGAACCAGAATTTTACCAAACATCCTAAAACCGGGCAGAGTGCAATCCTCTGCACGTCAGTTACCGTGTAAAAAAGCAATCACCATAATTGACCATCTGCTTTTTTAAAGCCAACCGTGTTCAGTGAGATAAAGAGCACGGGGCTAATTTTTAAAGTAACTTGTAACACAGACTTCACTAACATGTGCTTGGTTTGGTTAGATAGCTGGGTATCCTATTTTCTGGCACAGAATACAGAACAGAGGGAGTTTCCCCCCATGAGCAACTGAAGTGCCAGCTGTTGCCCTAAATATTGTACCTGTTCATGAGGGAGAGAGCTTTAAAGCCAGATTTCAAGCTTAGGGAAATTTTTACATTTTGTACATCAGCAAACATTGGTATCAGTTTTGTGTGTCTAAATACAGCATTTAGACACACAAAGAGGGAAGTTGATCAAGACCCTACTTCAGAAATAGTAATGGCAACAGATTCATTTCTTTAAAAAATTTAAAAGATAACTGTGCTTAATAAGCTTTAGCAAATCTTTGCTGCTTTTCTAAAGCACTAGAACATGTATAGAAATAGTAAATTTTGCATGACAATATCCCTAAATAAAATATCACCTTTAATCCAACAATTTCTTAAACAATTTAAGAGCTTCAGAGGCAGGGAAATGATATCAAGAAATTATATAATGACTTGAATATCATTTTAAAAAATGACTCTTTTTGGCACTGGAAGCATAATTAGAAAAGTAAAACAAATTTAGAACCAATGTTAAAACACTCTTTTATTTAGAAAATGAAAGCATGGAATGTTCTGTACCTACTCTAGTGAGATAGTTATGGGTCCTTCCAGAAACAGTTGCACCCTGGAGAAATAAGGTACTTAATAGCCTTAACTTATTCTTAAATCTTCCTTTGATGTAGTCCTTGAGAATTTTTTAGAGCAGTTGTTTCTGGAAACCAGCAACTTTCCCATGGGCTAAATAATACCAGTTCTTAATTGTCCGTATTTGGTAATTTAAAACAATAAATATGTGTTGATCTGTAATTTCCAAGAATGACCTTGCAAGCAGCCTGATTTTGAATGAGCTGAACTCTGTGAACAATAAAGCTACTAAAATATCAACTATGTTTGATGACATGGTAGGCATTGCAAACTACTACGTAAAGCACTAATTTCTAATGAAAGGGACCTCAGAGAATCAACATTCTCCAGGCCTCTATAAGCATTTGTCACTTTCATGCTACATTCAAACTTTTACTAACATTAAACTCACAACATTGCAGAAATTTCTTATCAGTTATTCATATGTGGTTGATGTGATAATCAAGTTAGACATACTCTGGGCTTTACATTTTGGAGTTGTCAGTGTTCTCAAAGCAAAGCCAGAGCCTTTCATCTCTGACTTTGATAAAAATGACATGAAATATCAGTACAACTTGTAAGCTGAAAAGAGAAAAAACACCTAAATAAATAAATAAATAACATCCCAAGCCTTTTGCCTGGCAGGTTCTCCATCAAGGAAAGGGGTGTACATTAAGCTATGATTAGTTGATAATACCACCCTTGAGATTGTTTTGGTCCATTTTGTTGTGAAGTTACTTCATTGGGATTTTCTGTGGGTCATTTGTATTTTCAAATGAGTCCTATCTAGTTATCACAGTTGCTTCTCTAATAGATAGAGTCAAACCATGCTTTGCAAAAAAAAGAATGTGTGAAAAAAAATTTTCAATTTTAAAAAAACTTAAAGCATGGGTAGACTAGGATTTTGACCTTTCATATTGCAATGTAAAAACCCAGTGTACAATTTCACAAAATTAGAATTAGAACTTTCTGATGTCTATTTGTAAATAGTCTAAGTAAATCAGAATAAACAATGTTTTTTCAACACCATTAGTACATAAATGAACTAAGTAAGAGTTTATGCACTCGGTACAAAGCTTTGCTGATAAAATGACCAATTTCTCATCTTTTTTTACTCCCAAACTGTATACTTCATCCTTTCACCAGAGATAGCTGGTTCTCTTGACATCTCTTGCCTGATCAACATACAGGATGATTTAGTCGATAATGCACATTAATTTTTTTTCTTGAGACATAAAAACACACATGCACACACACTAAAACAAAGCAAAAATCAGTTGGTATCTGGTTGAAAGCAGCAGAGGGAACCATCTCAGTTCTCATTCTCAGTAAGAGAGGAGAGGTAAGTTACTCCCCACAAGGTTCTTTTGAGCACATCAAGGCTCCCTGTATCCTTGTGGCATGATCACTGGAAACGACAAAACAAGTTTGAGAGATCCAGTTGCAACCAATTGTCGTCACTGATTCCCTGCTGCTGTTTATTTTAGAAAATTATCCAAACAAAGCAAATCTTCTCTTCAAAAGAACATGTGAGACTTTAAAGGCACCTTGAAGAGGTTACCATTGTGCTAGGGACTAATCAGGTTCACTTTGCCTCTCTTCTCTTCCTGGTTGAATGGAGATGGTACAAAAAGTTTTAATGGAAACAAACAAACAAAAATGCTTTAGTGGAACCAGCCAGAAACAAATACCTTAAAACAGGTAGTGTCCCCAACCAGCTATTTAAAACCAAGGTGAAACCAACCCACTTCCATGAGACTTGGTTCTGAAGCCTCTGAGGAAGTGGTGGAAACTGAGATATAATTCAAGGGAAGTAAATGGACATAGTGAGTCCACCTCCAGTTTTTCTTTAGGCATGTTTTTAAGAAATACTAAGCATTAATAGGTAGAGAGAATGTAGTGCAAATGCTTATAAGTGAGTGCATTCTTTTCTCCACTACCGACTCATGCCAAATCCTTAGTCATAATTCATGCTATCATCTAGGAAATGTACCTACTCTTCTTCTGCATATATTTGAATATATAAATACAATTTCTCCTTTTCTAAGTTAATTGTAGAATAGTCTATTTTCTGTGAGGAATTATCAATTTTTCTCAAAGAGGAGTTCTCTTAGCATTGGAGCAGGACAGTTTTTCCCCCCTCATTTATTATTTATTCTTTTTTTTCTTTATTACAGAAGTTGTGGGTTTACAGAACAATCATGCATAAAATACAAGATTCCCATATACCATCCTATTGTTAACAACTTGCATTGGTGTGGAACATTTGTTACAATTGGTGAAAGCACATTTTTATAATTATACTATTAACTGTAGTCCATGGTTTAACTTAAGATTCACTGTTTGTGTGATGTTAGTTGTGTGGATTTTTTTAAAAAATGTATTTCATTACCATATATTCAATCTAATATTTCCCCCTTTATATCACATTCAGATATTAAAATAGGGAATGCTTCACAAATTCGTGTGTCATGCTAATCTGCACTATATCCTTCCAATTTTAGTACATGTGCTGCCAAAGCAAGCCCCAGGGCAGTTCTTCATTGGATGGGACTGTTCTTCAGGGTTTCTCATACCCCTGGCCCCACCCTTTAAATGCAATAGCTTCCCCCTCCCACCCCAGTCACTGTGACAACTAAAGACATTCTCACGTATTTCCAAATGTGTCCTGAGGAGGGAGGGACCAGTGCAGCTCTTGACTGAAAGTCAAAGACTCTTCTTCCTTCCTTCCCTTCTTTCTTTCCTCTCCCAAAATGATTTAAGGAGGCAGTTGATGGGATTAATTCATAAACATTACTTTCGTTTGCTTCTTACTATACTCTTCAGCCATGTTTTTATTTCGGGGATTTTACCACTTTGCCAACTCTGATGATTTTTTCAAAAAGAAAATTCTTATATTTTAGGTCCCACTCTGCATTCCCTAGTTTTCTTCATTAAAACCAACCTTATTGATAAAAGTGAAATAGTTTTCTCTTAAGGATTCATTACCATAACCAGTTTTTATTTATTGCTAAATACCTTAAGGTGTTTTGTTTTGTTTTGTGTTGTTTTGTTTTGAGAATTGCCTAGCTCCTCAAAAGGCATATCTTGGGTATTTATTATCTTCCTACCTTGAGGCCGCTCTCACCTCAGGGTACATTCCTGTACCAAATGGCAACTGTTAGAATCTAGAGTTGTTCTGGATTAATTCTTGTAAGCATGTACACTTTTGACATATTTTCCTAGTTCTAGTTTATCTGAAATAGATATTATTGAATGATGGAGCAAATAGGAAAACATCAGGGGGTGAAGGTTGGGTGAAAAATGGGTTAATATTGTGAAGGCCTGGGTGTAAATGTCTGTTAATTTTTTTTTAAATGAACTGAAATTAGGGAGGGAAAAGGATTTTCTAAAAGGGCTGTGAAATAATTAATTGTTTTGCAGGAGATGGCCTTTCCATGTAGGCAGAAAATTTTTTCTTCACTTCTTTCTGAAGAGACAGTCAAATAGAGAATCTCATCTCTTAATTAGAAAGAAAAATACTCATCAAACACATCTCATCACTGGAGAGCTAATGATCCACAGCTGTTAGTCTGAAAGGGCAGGCTTTTTTTTCCTGAACAGTAGGAAGTGTTAATCATTTTGGATGAGATTTCTTTTTAAAATATACTGTAGTTTGCAAAAGAATAGGATATTCAATATTCCAACTTAAATGATTTTTTTGAAGTGTGCTCCCCCAGGGATACAGTCATGTGTCTCCCCGAATGATCACTGAATGCAGGCATCTTCCACTGCACTTCAATGAAACATCAATTGATGGGATGATGTAAATGGACCGGTCCTGACTGGGGGTCTTAAAACCCCAGGGTCAAAGAATAAAAATCATGCACGTCTTGCACCACCTAAGAAATGGCATTGCTATAAAATCTTAATATTTTAAATCATTTGCTCTGTATAATTTGCCTTCTTTAAATGAGTGAAAAGCTTTTAGCCCACCTTCGTTTAGCTTCGTATAACAGGCATTTTTTGCTTAATCTGCTTGTGAAAGAGACAAAGTAGGTATTTTTGGTCTAAACATTTTGGACAGAAGAAAACCCCATTTAATAGAAACATTGTGAATAGCCAACTTTTGATTATTCAGAGCCATGGGAAATAGTGAGAAAAATGAAGAGGAAAATTGGCTCCACAAAATTCATTTCAACCATTAGTTTTTGACCTCTTTGCCACACCACTCCTTTACCAGAACACCTAGTAAGTGGCACTCTGTTTCTTTGCACTGATGCAAAAGTGGTTACCCAGAGCAAGAGAAATGAGAAGATATAAGTGATTTAGAAAATGTGCAGACTGAATAATCAGTCCCTAAATAATTGATACCATCAGAACATTGGCATTCACTATAAAATCCTTCACTTTAGAGGCCACGGAGCATTGTGGGGAAAACAATGAATTAGGAATGAAAAGACCTGACTATGTCACTCAGTAGAGGGTGTCAAAGGCTTTGTCTAAGGACAAGTCTCAAACTCTTGAACCTCATTTTCTTCATTGGTAAAATGAAGATAGTCGCTGTTCTGCCAGCCTGCCTCTCAGGACAGGAGATCATGTATGTAAAAGAACTTTGAAATCTCATGAACATATAAAAATGTAAGAGATGTATGGACTCCCTGTGTCTTGTGATTTGATTCACCACATTCATTTAAACATACGGGATCTTCAGGATGTTTCTTAGTGCAGACGAAAGCACATTTGCATGAGAAGAAAACTTAATGAGGTTTTGCTCTTATGATTTTGCAAAATATTGAATAAATAAGGACATATAGCTTTGAATTTAAGCATTTAGTAGTCTTTTTTAAATTGGAATTTAGGAAACCTGATATATGACACCAGAATTTTAGCAACATCTATTTTTATTTGTGCAGAAAATGAACCAATTTTTAAAATTCACCACAAAAATCGTGTGTAACTAGAGTAAAAGAAGTATTTGAAGAGAATTAGCAACAGAAGCAAATTAAACTGTCGTTCTTTATGAAAGATAATGAACTTTAGAGAAAACTCTATGCATGTGCTACAAGATACTTGTTAGGACAAATTATGTTATTTACCATTCAGTAAATTATAAATTTAAAAAATCATTCTGATTCTTTATGACTAAAATTTAGATTTATTTTAAAGCGTGACCCAAATAGATATTTATGCATTGCATTTTGTGACGATGATGTTACCATAGCCAAGATGACATTGATTTTGATAAACGGAATTTGGATTTAGAAATGAAAAACTTATGGGCAGGAATCATCACTCACAAAGCTGCTAGTTCAGAATAAGCTTTTCTTTTATATCTAGGGGCATGAGGTGGTTAAAAATGAACATTTAAAAAATTTAATTATTTTAAGCCCAGATTTATGAATTCTACAATGTATGCTAATTTTATTTACAACTTTCTGTAAGGAGCTGAATTTTTCTTGTTTCAGTTTTCAGTAAAAATGTTAACTGCAACCCCTCAGTTCAACACTTAAAATTTTGCTTCAACAAACCTCCCTTTCCCTTGTTACACACAAATCACTCAAAAGAAACCCCACCCATCTATACCTGCCAAAGAGCAACTATCATATTGACTTATCATGGAGGGTTAGTTTAAAAAGTCTCTAATTTTTTCAAAAACAATTTTAAATATGAAATTTTGGAACTTAATAATACTTGCATTTATACACTACTTTGTGATAAAGCGTTTTCATATACATGACAGCATTCATTCCCACAGCCAACTTGTGAATTAGGCAGGTGTTAACCCCTCCATTTTATAGATACTGGACTAAAATGAAAGAGGTTAATTGATTTGCCCAGGGACCTATGAAGAACAAAGAACAAAAATGGAACTAAAACCGCTTCTTCCGGCACTGGTGCAGACCATATCTTACCATACCACATTGTCTCCTTGGGGAGAGAATATATTTCAGTTGGCTTTTGCTGTGTAACAAACTGCTTGACAATTAATAGCTTAAAGCAACTACCACTTATTTACTCATGAATCTGTGGGTCGACAATTTGAACTGGGCTCTGCTGGACACTGCTTCTGTTCTCAGCTGGGCTCACTCATGCAACTTTAATCAGTTTCTGGTCAATTAGGCAGCTCTGTTTCTGGATGTTGCCTGACTTTCAGCTGGGGTTAGGGAGCTACTGTGCCCCATGTCTCTCAGCATCTGGCAGGCTAGCCAACGTGGTGGTTCAGGTTTTCAGGAGTGCAGAGGGCAAGCCCCAGTGAGCATTTGCCTTCTTATGTGTGTTATTTTTAATTTTTTAATATATTTTTATTACAGAAGTTGTGAACTTTCAAAACAATCATGCAATGTGTAGAATTCCCATACAACAACCCATCAACACACCACACCGTTGTGGAATATTTGTTACAGATTATGAAATAATATCATCAGACTATTCCCACTAACTATGGTCCAAAGCGTATGTTTGACACATTTTTTTCCATACCCCACTATTATTAACACAGTACACCTTTGGAATCGATGCAAGAATATTACAGTATTTCTGTTAACTATAGTCCGTAGGCTACATTAATTGTATTTTTCCCATGCTTCTCCACATTCCCACCACCCTACAATATCGACATACATCTGTTCTAGCTCACAGAAGGACATTCTTGCATTTGTACTATTAACCACAGTTCTCATTCACCTCTGGGTTACTGGGTTCAGTCCCTAGATTATCCTCTAGCTTTCTTTCAATTGACGTTTATATCCCTAGACTACCCTTTTTAGCCACAACCCCATTTATAAACCAGCTGCTTCTCACTTTAATGTGTTACCATCAACTCTATCAATTTCCACACGTTTACAATCAAGTTAATTAAAACTTCTACATACATTAACACCAGAACTCCTTCAAAGCCCTCCTCTCATCTCTTAATAACCTATATTCTAGGTTTTAACTCCACGCATTTATTCTTCATATTTAGTTCATTTTAGTGAGACCACACAGTATTTGTCCTTCTGTGTCTGGCTTACTTCACTTAGCACTTAGACTTATCTGAGCAATTGCTTTTTTTAAGTCTCAGTTTTCATCATATGTAACTTTCCCATTGGCCAAAAGAAGACATATGCCTAATCCCAGAGTCAATGTGGATGGATATTACAAAAGGCATGGATACAGGGACGCATAAACAAATTGGCTTCATTACTTCATGCAACCACCACAAACTAAACATAAAATTACAAAGAAAATGGCTCTCCATTCATCATCTTCTCCTACTGTAGTCAACATGGCTTCATTAACATACCTCTTATGAATGAAACTATCATTAGCTATTGAAATCTAGGGTGATATAGGAAAAATGATAAACTTCAAGATGAGCCAATGAAAACTATATAATAGTATAAGCCAAGATATTCCTTCTTGGAATATACCTAATGTTTATTGAGCATCTTATATTTCCAAGCAGTTTGCTGATTCTATCTCAAACCTGCACAGTAAATGATATGATTTTACTTTTCTGGTGATACAACTAAAAGAAGTCTAGTACCTTGTCCAAGATCCCACAGCTAGTGACTAGAGAACTTGAATCCAAACATGGGTCTGATTCAAAAACCCATGTTCTTTCCACTGCTCCACATTATAGCAGCTCCTTAACGGGTCCCATGTCTATGGTTGACAGTCCAAGACCAGGTGACAGAAAGCTTCTAACTTTCAGGATAATGGGTAAAACTCTTAATATACTTTTTCTAATGAAGGAGGCTTTGTGTATGACCATTTTGACTCATGTCCCATGAAGATTTTCTGCTATAGAACTCTAATTGTAAATCACCACAGCCATCTAGTAATTTTTTAAAAAGAAAACTACAAAATACTTGGAAATAGTTTTAGTCTATAATTAATAGGAATAACTAATGTAGGACTACATGTTTTATTTTGGGTCATGGATTCCATAAAAAAAAGTAGATAGCCCATGTTTCCTTATTAAAAGTGGGAGGAGAGAAACAGAGATTGAGTGGTGAGCAAGATAGATGATGTGACAGAGGGGGTAAAAAAGCAAAGGAGCTATGGTGATGGAATCAAAAGAAATTAAACACTGTAGAAATTCGCTAGAGTCTTTATCCCCTAATGTAACATTGAGAAATTCTAGAATCCTTGGATCCTTCTCTTTCCATGTCCCACACAAGCAAAAAGGGATTCTAGAAGTATGGGTCAGGGAAAATGCTAGGCTTTTTCTGTTTTGTATTTTTATTCTGTGTTTATGTCAGGTTTAAAAAATTCTTTATGTATTTTTCATCCCATTTTAGCCCATTCTGATATCTCTTTTTTCCCTAAGCCTACAAAAAAGTTATTCAGTACCAAGGACAGGTCTTATATTGTCTGGATGTTTCCGGGTTTCTCAGAGCTGCCTTTTCCTTTCTCCTGCTGCCCTACTTGGAATGTTATCGCATGTGTTTTTTTGCCACTTGCATTTCCTTTTGGGACAAATGTCTATTCAAGGGTTCAAAGCTTTTTAATAAAAAAAGATATTTTCAACAGTAAGGGCTCCTTATTCAATATCCCAAATATTAGATTCTTTAAGAACACACCACAGAGAGGAAGACTTTTTTGCACTGCCAGGATCCCTAAAACTGATGTCATTTCTTCCTTTGTCATTCTCTTCTATGTCTTTACTCATTCTGTGTTATGGTGCCCATGTCCTTAGGCCATATAAATACCATAGATATTTGTGAGAAGTATTGTATCCATGCTGAGTACTATATTTTAAGAAAGTTACTGATATTATTATTATTATTACTATTATTATTTGGATTGGTGCAAGTGAGACGTACACAATGGGGAAGTGCCCAGAAATGATAGCTTCATAACTTGTAATTAGTGATAAAAGAAACCTGTTGAACCTAAAAAAGAAAAAGCCATGATAAATGTTTTGATTACCCACAAGATTATCATCTAGAAATTTATTCTATGTAACACCAGGCCTATAACTAACACCAATAAGTGGACATTATAAGGAAGTTTATTTTAGGTAACAATAGGACTCTTAACACCGCTGAGTAAACATTATAAAGGGAAATATATTTGTTCAATAAGTTAGAATGATTACAATTGGTGATAATTAGCAATAGAATAATCTGAATCCAGTCCATGAGACCAGAACACACTGAATCAAGTGAATGCCCTTGGAAAGGGCAAACATGTAGGAAGGTCCAAAGGACAACACTTTGGTTATAGTATAATACCCAAGGCTATTCATGATTGTATAGCCAAGATAAAAAGAATGTTGGTGCATTAGTCAGCCAAAGGGGTGCTGATGCAGAATACCAGAAATCTGTTGGCTTTTATAAAGGGCATTTATTTGGGGTAGAAGCTTACAGTTACCAGGCCATAGAGAGTAAGTTACTTCCCTCACCCAAGTCTGTTGCCACGTGTTAGAGCACAGTGGTGGCCATTATCTTCAAGGGTTCTGCCTTCCTCTTCCTCTTAAGTCTCTGTGTCCCAGCTCCTTCCTTTCTCAGCTGCATGTTAGCATAAGGCTTGTCTCTCTCCCCAGAGCTCATGTCTTTCTGGGCTTTCTCAGCTGCTCTGCTCTCTTCACAAGGCCAGCTGTAGATTAGCAGGCTTATCTCTCTTCCGGGGGCATCTGCTGCATCTAATGGGGCCTTCGCTCTTCCCTCAGGTATCTGCTCCTCTGTGCATTTACTTCCCAGGGCTCCAGCATCAAAACTCTCTCCTCTGCTGTGTCATTTTCTCTGTGAGTCACCGCCCACCAATGGGGCAGGGACTCAATGTCCTACTGATGTGGCCCAATCGAAGCCCTAATCATTGTTTAATCAAGTAAAAGTGAAACCTCTGAATTTAATACGATCTAATATGCTCAGAGAAACAGACCAGTTTACAAACACAATCCAATACCTATTTTTGGAATTCATAGATAGTATCTAACTGCCACAGTTGTCTGGAAGTACTGTACTAGACTCATGTGCTAGAGGGAGAATTTTGTTGCTGGTTTGCCAGGTTATAATTCTGAATGCATTTCCTGAAGTTACTTGGTTTTATGTACTGGCTCAATAGTACTTTTACTAATATAAATAATAAAGCTTCTGTTGAGTGACTTGGGAACCCAATGTTCATTTATTCATTCACTCAGTGAATATTAACTTATTGAGCACCTACTTTACCTTAAGCACTACTCTAGGTTCCAGGGATCAAAAAGTGAACAGAAAGGAAAAGCCCCTACGCTTGAGGAGTTTGCCTTCTCATGACTGCCTAAATGTTACAAATAAATATGGAAAGAGTTAATATGTATTCTAGGCAAAAATAATTTGCCTTTTACATGTGTTGACATCTGTCAAATTTACCTTAACCTACTTCCTAAATAAATAATTATCTTTATGAAATACGTTTATAGAATAATCACGAGTTGATTATAATTTATCATCTTTATATATATATTGTATAGATTTCAAAATTTAAATGGAAATATATTCTTTTTCTGGAAACTTTCTGACTTTTCTGGTGATAGAAAAGATATGGCTCCTGTTCAATGCATTGAAATAGTTGGGGTTTTTCATATTCAAGACCTTGAATTTGTGGTTACTGTGTAATTCTGTCCAAAATTCTTTTCTTGGGTTACTAAACCATCATTTATGCTTTTCAGTGTCCATCTGGGTTATGAATATCAAAGAATTCATTAAAATATATAATTTCCAAAATTCAATGTTACATTTAAATGAAATAGGAAAGTACGGTAATCTCATGAAGTCATTTTAAATATCAGGGAAGGGATGTTAGAGGTTTCAGATCTGTAGACCTTTGTTTAGAAAGGAAAACGCAAAATCAAAATGACTTTCTAAGTCCCAGGACCTGGGTCTTCTGGCTCTCAGGCCAGGGGGTCTCCTCACCATTCCACGCAGTTTCATTTTTCCTGCCATTTAAATAGGCTAGAGGCTCTACGAGAATTATTAAGAAGTATGTAAATGGCCCATACTGCTGTGCCAGACATGAGTGTCCTTTGGACCCTACCCGTAACCATCCTGACACATCAAATGCAAGATGGTTGTATAACTCCAACCAACTGGCTCAAATTCCCACTTATACTACAGTTCAGCCTAATCTTAGCAGGCAGATAAATTCCTAGCTTTCATTATTAGACCACGTATTACCTGACTCAATATTTGGTAACTTTCTGGGTTTTATAAGGTATTGATAACACTTACACAATAATAGTGGGGTTTTATTTTAGCACTTACTGGATGCCAAGCAGTGTGCTGTGTCCTTAATATGTTTCAACTATTTCATTCTCATAACCAAAAAGTGGATACTCTTATTATTCCCATTTACAGAAGAAACTGGAATTTATGTAAATTGCAGAAGGTTATACCCCTAGTTTTCAAGAGAGTAAGGAGTAGAATCCAGCTCTAAACTCCAACCTGAATTAGCATTACTTTAACTTGACAGCAGGAGCCACAGACCCCCAAAATTTAAATAATTTGATCAGCATCACAAATACCTGTTGCGGGGTAAAGCCATGATTTATATCCAAGGTTGTGTTGTTTTACCATGTAGATGAATCTTAGAATGGCTCTACCTGCTAGCCTACTCAAGTTCTTAATCTACCATTTCTTAGAATGAAATATAGTTTATATACCTACAGAATAGGTTGTTTTAAAAAAATAATAGAAATAGGCATTTTTAAATTTCCCTTGACAAAGTAACTTGGCAATGTTACTCTTTAGCTCGTTTTTATAGCTGATTGATTTCAATGGCAATGTTGAATGTTATTCCCATCTCTTTTTCCCACTTGTTGATAGCAGTGCTTTCATAATAATGTGAAATCTTTGGGGCCATCTGGTGTAGACTTGGTGTTTTCATCTGCCTACTAAGCTGGTTACATTGGGTCACCCAAGTGAATTTTTT
>PVKH010001505.1:0-30274 GCA_004027955.1 Chaetophractus vellerosus
TCTTAGGCACCCCTTAACACTAGGCTATTCCAATTTCAATAGCAATGACTCATAAGGCTAGTCATCAATAATAGGTGCCCATCAATGGATTATCCTCCTTTGACAGACACTGTCCCTGTACTCAGGGGGTTGTTGCTTCTCATCAGGAAAATATGACAGAGATCTCCAGGATGGGAGTTCAGTGTTCTCCCACTTAGTGATTAATACTTCACCCCATGACCATGTCCCATGAGCCTTTGAACAATTATGTATGTCTTCTGTATGTTCAGGTGGACTTCCTCCCATGCACCCCCAACCTTGACACCCCCCTCCAATGCTCCTCTCCCATCCACATTGTGACCCTTCTGTGATCCATAACCTCTTCACATGTGAAACCATCACAATAGCCAACAATGATGAATAGGAAAATGAAATAATAATGGAATTAAAATGTAAGAGGTAAAATATAGGTGAACTTGATAATACAAAATAATTTTAGAAAATTATTTTTTTTTCCCAAATTCCCAAATTGTGCCTTGTCGGTGCAATATCTGGTGTCCACTCTATTTCATGACACCTTTCTCTTATTACTCTCAAGCAGCCCTCCTTTTGACATTTAATTTTCAAAGAGGTTTTGGGTCACAGCAGAGCCACAGACAAAATACAAGACATTTTTATATACTCAACCCCCTCCTTCATTCCTCCCCATACCAAAATCGTTTTGTATGCAGATGGCAGCCCCCACATAACTGACAAACAGGTAGTAAAACATAATTCCTCACCATTGTCATTGGTCCACACCGAGGTCCATATTTTAGGTCATACAGTTTTGTAAATTTTGATGCCTGTCACCTTGTCCCGTGACCACCACCGCATCAATTTGAATGAGGATGCCTAAGTTTTGTTTGTTTGCCTATGTTTTGTTTGTCTGTTTGTTTGTTTGGCTTTGTTTTGTTTTGCATTTTACTTGCATGGTATGCTTTTAAATTCTTGGGTTTGTCATATAGTGGCAGTTATTAATTTTGAAAAATAGTATTAGCTGTTATTTCTCCACATATCTTTTCTGCCCCTTCTCACTCTTTTCTCCTTCTGGGATTCCAATTTTCCTATATTTTTAAGTCTTTTCTGTTATCCCATATCCCTTGGATCCTCTGTATTGCTTTTTTCCCCAATCTTTATAAAAATTATTCTTTTTAGTTTGGGTGATGTCTTTAGACCTGTCTTCAGTTCAATGGTCCTATTCTCAACTGTGTCAGTTCCACTGATATGACCACTGAAGGCATTTTTTATCACTTTAATTCTGTCATTTCCATTTGCTACTCTACTAGCTTATAGTGTCCATCTATCTGTTGAACTTACCCACTGAGCTTGCTGGTTTCCTACTTTTCCATTAGAGAATTTAACATATTAATCATAATTATTTCAAATTTCTTTTCAGATAATTTTAACATCTGTGTCATGTGAGTCTGGTTCTGATGATTGCTCTATGGCTTGGGAATGTTATTTTTCTTCTCTGTTTATAATTCTTCTTAGCATTTTGTTATTATATAGATTTCTTATGTACAAAATCAGAGACAGAAGTATGGTTTTATGCCTGCAAATGGGCATACCTTTCCTTCTGCTAGGGTTTTAATATGAGGGATTAAGTTTACCTACTTAGGAGTTGAACTGAGTTGGAGATTTATTGTTGATATGGTCATTATATTTTCACCATTGTCTTCAACTTCTTTAATGACTCTTGCATTTCGGTTTGCGAAAGTTTTTACTTTGCTTGTTTCTTTTTCTTCTTCTTTTTAATGCCTACTTTACCCTCAGCTTTAAGACTTGTGTTATGCCTATGCATCAGAGAAGGTCAGTCTTCTTAATCTAGTTGTTTCTCAATGGCTGTTAGGTAGGCCCTGGCAAAAGGATGGTGAATAATCTCTGCTGTTCTGAATAAGCCTTAGTTTTAGGTAGGCATCATGTCCCTTGTATATTGCAATGTGGACTTTTCAGTGTTCTTGCTGTTTCCCTGTTGTAGATTTAAGTCCAGCAAATATACCTGTTCCATCTTGTTCCTTCCCTTCAGTGAAATTGGATTTCACCAGTGACCTAAGGATGACAATGTGTACTCTTCCCCGCATGGTTTAAGGTTTCAATTTGCCTGAGTTTTAACAAATTGTTTATATAAACTTGGCAGAACAATTGATCAGAATGACAATGATTCTGCCACTCAGTGGATGACAAAATAACTCTTAGTGATTTGGATATAGGAACTGTTCTATCCTAATGTGATTTATTACATGGTTACTTATAGCTAGCTTTTGTGATGAAAGGGATATCTTATATATGAGTTTGTCATGTGTTTCAACTGGCATCTTGTTTTTTTCTTGTAAGTAAAATGATATCCCTTTAAATGCTTTCTTTCTAATAGGGCTCATCTTTATCTTAAATCCAGATATGCTATATAAGCCAGCAGTCAGCTGTCCACATTTACCTGATAAAGATAAATTATCTTATTGTCATAGACTCACCATCTTTTATCTAAGCAACCATCCATGTTTGAAGAAAAGAATTAATAGCATTTTCTTTCAAAATCTTTCTTTCCTCACCTCAATCTTTAGTACATAAAGCTAGCAATACAGTCTTGTGAGATTTTTGTTTTCTGCATTTTAGGACAATGAAAATACACCTCAGGGGGCACTGCGGCTCACTGCAATGTCTAATCATGTATTACAGCCTTAGGTTTCATGCTGGAGGTGCTGTCACTGACACACTATGGGATACGATGAATGCCACCAGAAAAATCAACGATGGCTTTTAAAACATTAAAAGATTGGCAATAAAATCATAGTGTTCATTGATTTTCCTTTTGCCATGAAGACAGGAAAATAAAAGAAAGACCTCCATTCTAATCTACAGACATTTGACTTCAAGACAATGTATTTGAAATCATCAAATTGAGAAACTTATTGTACTCATACTTTACTAACAGCTGGATTTAAGAGATGTACTAGAAAGCTTTTAGGATGTAGCAACAGCTTGGTTTAAGCTTTTCACTCAGACGATGACTTCCACAATACTGAATGTGTGCCCCAAGATGCTTGGTTCTGTGGTTGTTAAGACAAGTATGATAATCAGTCACTTGGAGGTTAGTCTAGGGAGGGAAAGGAGACATTGGACAAGCCTATCTACCATACCCAGTAGCATGCACTGCAGCTTCCTCTATTTCCACCCTTAACAAATCAGTTGATTCTGTTAGGTTTGTCTAAATAATATTATAATTTAACCTTCCTGTAATGCATGTTTCTCAGACTGGGAGGGTAAAGTAGATGACAATGAGGAATTTTGGAAATAATAATGCTTACATTTTCTTTACATAAAAATAATTTGCTTTTTTTGAATTGTTTCTACATAGTAAACATTGTCTATTTATTCGATATTCCTAGTAATTATTATATTGCAGTGACCTCTTCATTTAAATTGGCCTTTACTTCATATACTTGTAAAGCTCAAGAAGAATATTTTGAAAGAAGATGTTAGCCTTAAAATATTTCTAGAAATTAAATTGAATGGTTCTTTGATTCTTATTTAACTTGGAACTAAATTGGTTAAACAGTGATTTGCAGAATGCTCCATTTATATCATCCTGTCTCTTACTATCTTATTTTTTTTAATAACCAAGGTTATTTCTTCCTTTATGGTTCAGTAAGTGCAGCCTTATTGGGAATTTCTATAAGGACAAGGGAGCATCTAGACTCACTTGAAACCATAGCTTCATTCATCTCAGAGTAGTAGCCAATCCATCATCAAGGCTTGTCCTACATGACCTAAAATATTACTTGTCTTGGGAATTGCAGGTTGGTCTGGTAGTTTGTCTGAGTCACATGCCACTAACTATTAGAGCTATTTTCACATCATGATTTACATGACATAAATTAAACTTTATCTTATTCGTATTACCTTTTCTATGTTGCATTTTAAATAAATACTGTGATAAAGAATATCACTATCTAACAGGGAATAAAAATGTAAAATAAAGTTTAAATGAATTAATTGAATCCTAACTATATTTTAGTTACAGGTTAGTTACCATTACACTAAATTGGATCAAATTATTATTTTCTTCAAACAGACCCATGTGTGAATAACAAGCTTCAATATAAAATTTTAATAATTTTCATAGTTAAATAAATAGACAAATACTGTGAGGTAAAACTGATTTTGAGTGTCTAAAATTATCCAGTGTTGTCCCTACCCATTGACTACAAAATTTTCTTCTTTCCCTGAATGATAAGACAGAATACTGTTAAAACTACACAGTGTTAAATGAAGTGGGCTTTTGGTTTTCTTTTCAACAAATGTAATTTAAGCCAAATGACTTAGTGAAAATGAAAAAGACAAAATTTAAAACAATAGTGTATTAGTATTTACATTAATGTTTATAGTGGTCCAATTCATTATATTGTTAAAACTATCAGAATATTTCATTTTGTGCCATGAGAATTGAGGCTAATTTCCTTTAGACAGAACAACAATTAGAAAAAAAAGCCCTGTCTAATCTCTGCTTCAGGAAGTTAGAAGAGACTTTGAAGCAATAAAAAGAAACCCAATCAGATAAAATGGTTATTTGTTGGGGATGGGGAAAGTCCCAATTCAATTGATTTATTTATTGTAGTGGAAACAAAATAAGTGAAAATTTTCCATGGGCTAAAGAGAGATAATAAATATAAATGCGACTGGTAATTTAAAAAACTGGTATAGATATGCTACTCTTCTGTTAATTCATTTTTCAAAAATATTTCTCAAGTTTCAAAACCACACAAGGCACTGGTCTGATTAGTGCCAATGCTATATGACTTGTATTATCTAGTTCCCATAAAATGTTTAAGAGGTGAACACTGTTTTCCTTCCCATTTTGCATTTAAGGTGTTTGATGTGCTCAGAGATTAAGTAACTTGCTCAAGGTCACACCAGTAATGGGTAGCAGAACCAGAGCAAGAACCCATGTCTGGCTAACTTTGGAAGGCTGAACTTTAACACTTCATTATGCAAAATGATTAACAGCAATTGTTATTGAAAAGTGTGGCAATTTTATATGTATTAGGTGTCTGTAATGCCCAAAAAATCCTCCACCAGGTCATTTGGTACTTGCTGGAAGATCTGCATAGAGATTGAAGATCTTGGGGGGATCACTTAATAATTTGCAGAGATTAGGGTCAGTAGGAGCTTGAGAGAACTATGTTTCTTTCTTTAACATAGGAATCACCTAGCCTTGACTCTTTTGGAGATATGGGCAAGTCAAGGTCTACCCACCCTAGCACAAAGAGGCAAAGGAAACACATTCAAATGTGAGTTTGGGGAAAGACTATGAGAACTCAGATAAAATAATGAGAATTATGGATAACTTTATTTTTGTTAAATAATAAATGTTAAAACCTTAAAATATTTTCTAAACAAATAAAAATTCTAGTTGCTTTGCCCATGTAGAAGAGACCTCCTTGATAACAAATGCAAAAATGTTATAAGCAAATATTTTGAAAACATATTTAATATATTCATAAATATTGGTAAGACTGCTTTAGAGTTTAAAGAAATAGAAATTTCATTTTCTGAAGCAATTCCTCCTACAGATCAGGAATTTGGTATATTTTGGAATACTGTATAAAATAGCAGAAATTATCACTTCTAAAACTGGGATCAGGAAGATATAATTGCACCATCTTTATCCAAAAGCATTCAAACAAGTTTTAGTTAAAATTTCAAATTTGTGCATTGAATGTTTTAATTTTATTACCTTCAGTACATGATTTCACTAGAAACATTGTGATTATTTACTTCACAATAGCATTTATGTCTAAAAATGCCATTTCAATATCATACTAATATTTCTCAAAACATATGGGGCATATTTTACATCTTTGAGGTTTTTTTTTTTCAAGTTTTGATTTCCTAAGTCAAAAGAGGTTAAACAGAACTATGTTAATAGGATTCAGCTGAATATTATATGTTTTCTCTTTATTCCCAAGGGTCATGCTCATGACATAGTACAGAATTCATGCTAAAATATTGTTCTGAGAGGAGTGTTGACATAGATAATATGATTTATGCTTCCCATCCATCATATTGACGGATTTTAGACAGATGTCACTGATTGTCAAACATAGTACAAAATAAGGCAAAACCCTGTAATATCATAAAAACTATTTGCCTTTCTCACCATTTCATACATCTTTCATTCCTATGAAAATTTTAGTGTTAGCAATGGTGATGGATTCAATAGGAAATTCCAAAACATGTTTTTGTTAAACAATTTTCCCTTGAAGACACTTAACACTTGTCGCTCAAAGTTGGCATTCCAATAAAATGTGGTATTTTAATTTCAGGAAAATAAATATATAAAAGGTATTACATATGAATAGAACAAACATGGTTTGGGAGATTATGTTTTAAATAAATGAAACAAAATAAACACCCGGAAAATAATGTAAATGTTTTTCCAAGTACAGGACATTTCTTTCAAAAAAGAAACATCGCTTTCAAACAGAAAGAACATTTCTTTTTCTTTTACAACCAGTGTATAACCACCTAAACACTGGCTATCAAATTGTAGCCCTTCCAAATTGCTAAAATTCTCTTCGGTATGCTAAAACTGAAGGTTTTATGCATGTGTGTTGAATCTATGTTTGTGATATATACAAATATGCATTAATAAATCACTAAATGTCCAGTATCAGGCCTCTGAGGAAGGTGGGAGAACACTTGAAACCATCTTCTAAAAACAGCAAATTCCTATATTATTTAATATGTAAGATAATACCATAAAGGTCACCTATAGGATAAATGCTAGAAACCATATCCCTTGTTCGAACCTACAATTTTTTTGCCTTATTTTTGTTCATTTATTCACATTGATACCTCCATATGTATAAGGCATATGAACAAACTCCTATGTATCTCTTTTTGCAGGTTTTTGACTGGGTATTTAACATGGAGAAGTTTTATTATATCAACTGTATGTTTAGGAATTTATCAAATAAAACTTATGGTGACAGAGTATTTTCATACTCTCCACAAGAATAAGCAATTTTGGAAACGTATCAATTACTACTTTGATGCAATCCTTGATATGGATGGTACTTTACTGGTCTCTATTGATAATACAGAAAAATGTTTAAGACTTAGAACTAGAATTCCAGAAGCTTACAATTTATTTAGAGAAATGTGTGAAACGTGCATTCATATGAAATTTTAAATAATTCTAGTTAGTGTATGATCAGAGTACTGGTATATAAAATAAGCATTTCAAAGCATTAATTCCAAGTGTGATCTATAGACAACCCTTATCAGTGTTACCTAACATGACTATTAAAATATAGATTTCTTAGAAACTGAAGTAAATATCCTTAGAGGCAGTGCTTGGGAATCTGTATGTTAAACAATGACCTCAAGTGACTGTTTGAAAATCATCGATTACAGGACTGATGAAAATGAAAATTCCAAAACTTAAAGTGATTTAGTATTTAGTTTTCTATAATTAAGAAATTATAGTGATCAGTTTCTGAGTTTCTCTCCTAGAGATTTTCTTTAAATAGGTCTGAGGGGGAAGCAGATGTGGCTCAAGTGATTGGGCTCCCGTCTACCATATAGGAGGTCCAGGGTTTGATTCCCAGGGCCTCCTGGTGAAAGGCGGGCTGGTCCATGCGATGAGCTGGCCCATGCAGAAAGCTGATCCACGCAAACTGCTAGCCAGTGCAGGAGTGTTAGCCTGCACAGAGAGCTGGCACAGCAAGATGATGCAACAAAAAGAGACACAGAAGGGAGACAATTAGAGATGCAGCTCAGGGAGCTGAGGTGGCCCAAGAGATTGGGCAGCCTCTCTCCATTCTGGAAGGTCCCAGGATTGGTTCCCAGTGCCGCCTAAAGAGAAGACAAGCAGACACAGAAGAATACACAGAGAGCAGACAGCAAGTGCAAAAACAACGGGGGTGGGGGGATGAAGTAAATAAATAAATAAATATTAAAAAAAAAGTCTGAGGCATGAACCTAGGAACCTTTGTACCACATAAATTAGTCCAACTGTCTTTGATGCAGAAATACCAGGGACAAAACATTGAAAAAACACTGTAATAAAATAGAGATAAGACTGTTGGATATGAAGTGATATCTAAAAAGCTATCAAGAGGAACAGAGGGTCATGTTTTGAAGTCAGAGATATGTTTAATTATCTTAAATAATGGAGGCCTATTATATGGATACATAAAACATGCTAGAAAAAATTAAAAGACTTACAATAAATTATAATGGATATAGTACACATATCAGAACATAGTGGAGCTCAGCCAAAATGGTGAGGTTGCCTTCTTCTTTCTAGAAGCTCCTGACTCTTGAATTTACCATTATGGAACTGCAACAAAACTGTGTCTCTTCCACTGTTTCAATTCTACCAATAACTTCCTCTAATCTAGATCTTGGCTTATTCATGACTTCCGCTTCCTCAATACCTTGCTCACCATGACTGTTTCCGTTTTCAACATGATTATTGTTATTAAGCAGATGTAAGGCAGGTATTGAGTGCTTATTTCATACTAAACACATTTTCCTTCATGATCCCATTTAATTGTCACAGCAACTTTATGAGGTAATATTAGTACCATTAAATTGTGGAGTCAGGAAACTGAGGCTTATTAAAGTTAATTAATATAACACAGATCACAAATTTAGTATGTGCTCAAGGTAGGATTTTACAGCCAGGAATGGTTCTTAGCCTCCATCAGCACTTTATGAGCACAGTAGACTCATCTCTTTGAATGTCTGGTATACAAAGGACAGGATCTCTTTGGACACTACTCAGAATAGAATTTGATGTTGAAGAGATTTTGCTCATTATTCTCACTGGCCAGTGATGATTTCGAGATCACACTCTCTAGTCCAATCAGTTTCAGCCTGGAAAGAAAGTTCTCATGGTTCAAAGTATGTTACACGGTTTGTACATTTCACCTTCATAAAGCTGCTGGTGAAAATCCCACTCAGAGCACCATCTAATGTGAGGCCTGGATCACAGCTGTAACCATTTAGATATTGAAGAAAAGACTAAGCTGCTTCACTAGCTCATCCGAAATGAAACCTTACTCTTCCACATTCAACAGTGTTAATTTTGGGAATGCCAAATCTATGAACACATCCCATTGTGATTTGTGCCTTTTGGGCATAATCTAAAAATCTTTCTCTCTACCCAAGGGTCTAAATATATTGTTATAGATTTTCTTCTAATAATTTAAAATATTTTCTTTTCACATTTTGTTCTTTAATCCTTTCAGAATGTGTCCTGTACATTGTGTTGTTGTTGTTTTTTTTTTTTTTTTTACTATGTGGTATACACTTAATTTCAGGAAATCTTTTGTATATATTTTAGTATTTTGCCTTTCATTTGTTATGTTCATTAAGAACTCCATGATGCCTGTGTTGCTTGTCTTCCTTATCTATCCTTTATGCTTATATTTTCTGTTTATTTTGTGAATGAGTAGTTTCATCCAGCCTAGCTAGAATAAACTTAACAGAATTTGATATATGCTTATTTTATGTTTGTTGCTTTTAATATGGAATTATCCCTATATTTATAATATTTCTTTTTCTTTTGCAATTATTCCCTCAGTTCTTGTAGCTTTTTTTCTACCATCTTTGCTGTAAAACCATTTCTGTTCTTTTTTGAACATTCCTATCTCTTCTTTAAGGTTTTACTTTTAAGAGTTTGCATTGTCTGTAATTTACTTCATAACATGGTTTGTTTGTAATTTTCATGTGTTCCTTAGTCTGCTTTTCAGTTTTACTCTTTGATTGTTTTCAGTTTATGCTCTTTATTTTTGGTTGTTTTTCTGAATAGTTTTTATATAGTTGGAGACTTACAGTTGATTTTTATACGTGGACTCTTTCTGATTATTCCTTTGAAAGCGGCTCTCCATGTTAGTGTGAGTACGTGTTTGTGCATTGTATGTGTTTGTGTGTACTCCTTTGTGCTAGCGAGGAAGAAGAGGGGTAAGAGAATGGGCTAGGTCAAGCTGTCATGTTTTACTTGATTTTTCACTCAGTTCCTCTCAGCTATCATATTCAAGTGACCCACAGCAAAAACCTTTTCTGTCCTTTTCCTCCTGTTATGTTACAGAGACCAGTGGTTCTCAAATTATGGCTCCTGAACCAGCCGTATCTTCCTTACCTGGAAACATGTTAGAAATGCAAATATGTGAGCCCTACCCTTCACCTAATAAATCAGAATCATTATCCTTTGGTCCAGCTATCTGAGCTTTAGTAAATACTACAAATGATTTTGATGCATGGCAAAATTTGAGAACCACAGATAATAAACAATAGAATTACATGGCTAGTCCCTCTTGTAATTCCACCTCTAGTCAATAATGTTGAACACATTCTCTGCTCTTTTTTTCCCATATAAAAAGCTTCATTTTTAAAGAAGTTTTAGATTACAGAAAAGTTACATTGAAAGAATAGATTCCCATATATCCTACCCCTTCCCCACCCACATTTCCCTAATTAATAACATCTTACATTAGTATGGTAAATTTGTTACAATTGATAAACAAATATTGAAGCATTGCTAGTAAACAAGGTCTATAGTTTACATTATGGTTTATACTTTGCACCATACTGTTTTACAGGTTTTGATGAAATGTATAATGGCCTGTACCTGTCATTGCAATATCAAGGAGAACAATTCCAATTCCCCAAAAACGCTCTATGTTCCACATATTCTTCCCCTCTTTCTCTCAGAACCTCTGGTAACTACTATCTTTGTATCAATGTTACAAGTTCTTCCATTATATAATAATAACGTTGACTTTGGTCCATGGCTGCATTTTCCCCTTATGTTTGTTCATCCCGCAATCTTTAGAATTTGACAGTGGTGATACCCACTCTGCTTCAGTTTGAGAGGGTGCTCAGATCTTATGGGACTAATGAAGGAATTATTTTGCTTGCAGTTGTAGATACTCTTTGGTTTTTGGGATGAGGATTGTCCATCATCATCATTTTGCTAATTGTCCTGGGTATTTCCGATGAACTAGAGAGTAGATGTTGGCTGCAACTTTGCTGAGATTTAAGGCCCAACTGGCATATGAATAGAGCTAAGATGTAAGTTTATAGGACATGTATTTAGTGAGTATAGTGCTACTTATAGGTTCAAATAAAAGGGGTAGAAGAATCATGTGTAGTGAAATTATAAATGAGTCTAATTCTGTTACATTGGGGAAATAGCTTATAATATATTCCAATGTAAGGCCCACTGATAGGGTGCTGATTTCATGGGGTTATATGCCTTGCCTATAGTGCCTAGATGTCTCTACAGCCTTGGTAACACCCCTGTTTGAGGCTTTGTTTACTGTGACAGTGAGATCTGCCTGAGACGTGCATAAGTGTAAAGTCTGGAAGGACTGCCTGACTCACTTTGAAATCTCTTAACCATAAAACCTCTTTTGCATTTAAAGTTTCCCTCTTTTGATCAAGGTCTTTTCCCAAATGCATCATTGGTTGGCACTTGGTAATAATCTCACATGCCAGGGAAGTTCGTCCCCAGGAGTCATGTCCTGCTCCAGGGGGAAGGTAGAGAGTTTATTTGCTGAGTTTGTCTTAGAGAAAGGAGGTTTCAGGAGATAACTTTAGGCAATAGTTATTATTAGGCTAAGTTTCAGTTTTACAAGAATAATGTTCATGAACACAAGCAATAATATGGAAGCCCGGGCATATTGATCTGTTTTCTTTTATTAGGCACTGCCTATATATTCTAGAGATCCTTGCCACTCTATTTGAGAATGTAGCAAGACTCCCCAGGATGGGAGTTTAATATTTTGTTAGTTAATGTGTGTGGGTCTCCACTCACTGAGATAACACCCTATGACCACATGAACACATTTATATGCCATAGAGGCATGCCCCCGGTGCACCCATCCCCACACATCCTCCCAACACCAATACCCTGCCCCAGTGACTATTCCCTGCCATTGATGCAAAAAGAACATTTCCATTATTGTATTCTCATCCACAGTCCTCAACCTCTCAGAGTTCACCTGTTCCTTCCTCCAGCTCCCCCGCCCCCCACAACTTCATGGATAGCACAACCCATCTCACAACCCCACTCAACTCCAGCACCATCATCCCCACTCACATTGTTGGCCACCATCACTCCTGTCCACTGCCAAACCACCACCATCCACTTTATCATAGATCTTGCCCAGTTTGAGCATTGGCTCACCAATCTCCACTACCTTTTCATCTCCTGGTTACCTATGGCCCAGACTCTATCTTTGTGCATATGTTCAATGTTCTTAGTTATATCATTAATATCATGCAAATTTATCCTTTAGTGACTGGCTTACATCACTTAACGTAATTCATGTTGCCTCACGCGTCAATACTTCATTCCTTCTAATAGCTGAGTAATATTACATATTATGTATATACCACATTTTGTTTATCCATTCATCCATTGAAGGACACTTGTGTTGCTTCCAACCTTTGGCATTTGTGAATAATACCACGAGGGACATTGTTTAGCATCCTTGCTTTCAATTCTTCTGGGTATATTCCTAATAGTGGGATTGCCAGATCATATGGAAATTCTGTACTTAGCCTCCTGAGGCACCACTAAACCATTCTCCACAGTGGCTGCACCATTCTTCATTTCCACCAGTGTGGATGAGTGGTCCTATTCCTCCACTTCCTCTCCAACACTCATAGTTTTCTGTTTTTGTTTTGTTTTGTTTGAATAAAAGACAGTCTAGTAGATGTAAGATGATACCTCATTGAAGTTTTGATTTGTATTTCCCTAGTAGCTGATGATGTTCAGCATCATTTCATGTGCTTCTTAGCCATGTGTATTTCCTCTATGGAGAAGTGTCTATTCGAATCTCTTGCCCATTTTTTTTTAAGGATTGTTTGTGTTTTTATTTTTGAGATGTAAGATTTCTTTATATTTGCTGGATATTAGAACCTTATCAGATAAGTGGTTCCCAAATATATTCTCCCATTAACTTGGCTGTCTTTATCACATTTTTGGTAAACTCCTTTAAAACACAAAACTGTTTAATTTTGAGGAGGTCCTATTTATCTAGTTTTTAAAAACAAATCAATTTTATTGATCCATATTAATAAAGCATAAAATTCACCAAAGAGCACAATCAATGGTGTTTGGTATTGGTATAACACATAGTTGTGCATTCATCACTTCCATCATTACTAGAGCATTTTCATTAGTTCAATATTAGTAATAATGACAAACAAACAAGAAAATTCTTCACCTCTCAATCTCTCTATATTTCCTCTGCTGTACATAGCTGCTATTTCTGGCTATTCTTGCACAATTATTTAATTATTTATTAAGCAGTTTTATTGAGACATATTCACATACAATATGATCTCTCCAAAGTTTATAATCAATGGCTTTTAGTATAATCACAATGTTGTGCATTTATTACCACAAAAAGTTTTAGAACAATTTTATTATTCCAAAAAGAAAAACTCTGTGCCACTTAGCAGTCCTTCCCTAGCTTTATGAAATCACCAATCTAATTTCATATATATAAATTGATTTATATTTATATTTTATATAAATGGAATCATACAATATGTGGTACTTTGTGTCTGGTTTCTTTCATTAAGCATAATGTGTTTTTTTGTCTGATGTTAACATTTTGTAGTATTAACATACATTTGTTCAGCTTCAAAGAAAAACAGTCTTATAGATGCAATTTTACCCATATTCATATTTCACACACACTTTTACATTTTACATGTTACATTTTTTAGCTTTCCTTTTACTAATAAAAATGACCTTAGGCTTATGTTTTAGTTTGTTCCTCACACTTAGGGTATAAAGTTTATGAAACCATTTCCTACTACAAGATCTTGTAGCAGCTTCCCTTCATTATCTTTAAGGGCTTTATGGTTTTGGCTCTTATATTTAGGTCTTTGCTCCATCTTGAGTTAATTATTGTATAGGGCATGGGATGATGACCCTATTTTATTCTTTTCAATATGGATATCCAGTTCTCCCAGAACCATTTGAAGGGAATATTCTGTCCCAGTTGAGTGGGCTGGGTGGCCTTGTTGAATATTAGTTGGCTGTATATGATCAGGTCTCTATTTAACTCTCTATTTGGTTCCATTAGTCAGTATATCTGTCCTTGTGCCAATATCATGCAGTTTTGACCACTATAGCTTTGTAGTATGCTTTAAATTCAGGTATCATGATTCCACCAATTTTGCTTTTCAAGATGTTTTTGGCTATTCAGGGTCCCTTACCTTTCCAAATAAAATTAATAATTGGCTTTTCCAGTTCTGTAAAAATGCTGTTGGAAGTTTTAATGGCATTGTGTTGAACCTGTAAATCCATTTAGATAGGATAGATATCTTAATGATATTTAGTCTTCCGATCCATTGACACGAATATTTTTCCATTTATGTAGGTCTTCTCTGATTTCCTTTAACAATGTTGTGTAGTTTTCTGTGTACAAGTCTTTTAAATCTTTAGATAAGTTTATTCCTAGATATTTTTGACACTTTTATTTGTTATTTTAAATGGATTTTTTCCCTTGATTTCCTCCTCAGATTGCTCATTGTTAGTGTACAATAATGCTACCAGCTTTTGCATGTTGATCTAACAGCTCATGACTTTACTGGACTCTTTTATCAGCTCTAGAAGATTTGTTGTAGATTTTCTGGACTTGATATGTATAGGATCATGTCATCTGCAAGTAGTGAAAGTTTTACTTCCTCTGTTCCAAATTGAATGCCTTTTATTTCTTTTTCTTATCTAAATGCTCAAGCAAGTACTTCCAATACAATAATGAATAAGGGTAGTAGGGACATTCTTCCAGAGTTTAGAGGGAAAGCATTCAGCCTTTCATCATTGAGTGTGATGTTAGCTGTGGGTTTTTCATTCATGCCTGTTATCATGTTCAGGAAGTTTTCTTCTATTCTTATCTTTTTTTTAATCAATAAAGGATGTAGTATTTTTCCAAACACCTTTTCTACATCGATAGAGATGATCATGTGATTTTTTCCCCCTTCAATCTGTTAATGTGGTGTATTACATTAGTTGATATTCTTATGTTGAGCCATCCTTGCATACCTGGGTAAAAACCCACTTGATCATTGTTTATATTTCATTTGATGTGTTGTTGGATTGGATTAGCAAGTTTTTTGTTGAAGAGTTTTTAAATCTAAGTTCATTAGTGTGATTGGTCTGTAGTTGTCTTTTCTTGTAGCATCTTTATGTGGCTTTGGTATTAGGGTCATGGTGGCATTATAGAATGAGTTAGGTAATATTCCCTCCTCTTAAAATATTTACAAGTGTTTGAGTAGGATTGGTATTAGTTCTTTCCAGAATGATTGGTAAAATTCACTTTTGAAGCCTTATGGGTCCTAGGCTTTTCTTGATTGGGAAGGTTTTGATGAATAATTCAGTCTCAGTACTTGTGATTGGTCTATTGAGTTCTTTTATTTATTCTTTCATCACTGTATGTTGCTTGCATATTTCTAGAAATTCATCCATTTCATCTCAATTTTCCCTCTTGTTGGCACACAATTTTTCATAGTATTCTCTTATGGTTACTCTTTATTTTTGTGAGGTCAGTAGTAACTCCCCTCTTTTGTTTCTGATTTTATTTATTTGCATCTTCTCTCTTTTTTTTCTTTGTTTGTCTATCTAAGGATTTGTCAATTTTATTAATCTTCTCAAAAAACCAGCTTTTGATTTTGTTAATATTCTTTCTAATGTTTTATTATTCTTAATTTCACTTAATTCTGCTCCAGTCTCTGTTATTTCCTCCCTTCTGCTTGCTTTGGGGTTATTGTTGTTTTTTTTCTAGTTCCTTCAGATGTGCAGTTAGGTCTTAGATTTTAACTCTTTCTTATTTTTTAATGTAGACATATAGGGCTATAAATTTCCCTCTCAGCACTGATTTCACTGCTTCCCACAAACTTTTATATATTTTGTTCTCATTTTCATTCACTTTGAGGTAGTTACTGACTTCTCTGGCAATTTCATCCTTAACCCACTGATTGTTTAAATGTGCATTGTTTAAGTTCCATATATTTGTGCCTATTCCAGTTATCCATCATTAATTATTTTCCAGCTCCATTCAATTGTGATCAGAGAAAGTGATTTGTATAATTTCAATCTTTCTAAATTTGTTGAGACAGGTTTCATGATGTAGCATGTGGCCTATCCTGGAGAATGATCCGTGAACACTCAAAAATAATATATATTCTGTTGTTTTGGGGTGAAATGTTCTGTATAAGGGCATTAGGACTAGTTACTCTAAAATATTTTTCAAGGTCTCTGTTTCTTTATTGATCCTCTGTTGAGATGTTCTCTAAGGGTGATATTGGTGTACTGAAGTCCACCACTATGATTGTAATGACATGTATTTCTTCCCTTACCTTTGCCAGTATTTGCCTCATGTATTTTGGGGTTCCCTGATTAGGTTCATAAATATATATGATTGCTCTTTCTTCTTGATAGAGTACTCTTTTTATTAATATATAATGTCCTTCTTTGTTTCTCAAAACAGTTTTGCATTTAAAGTCTATTTTTTCAGATTAGTATTGCTATTCCTGCCCCTTTTTGGTTAGTTTGCATGTAAAATCACTTTCCAACTTTTCCATTATAGCCTGTTTCTGTCCCTGGGTCTAAGGATAGTTTTTAGAAGACAACATAAAAATGGGTCTTATTTTCTTATCCATTATACAAATCTATGTCTTTTGATTAGAGAGTTTAATCCATTGTCATTCAATGTAATAACTGTCAAGGCATGAGCCAATTTTTCTTTAGGCTTATATATGTCATACTTTATTTTTATTTATTTTTTAAATTTTACTCTTACCAATAGTCTTCCTTTCCACACTATCCTCCAACCTTCCCTCTCCTGTTTTTTTTCTTTTATTGTGAAGAACTCTCTTTAGTATTTCTTGAATGGCAGAACTCTTTTTTGACATATTATCTTAATTTCTGTTTATCTGTGAATATTTTGAACTCTCCCTCAGTTTTGAATGATGATTTTGTTGGATACGGAATTCTTGGATGAAAGGATTTTTTTTTTCCTTTCAGTACTTTAAATATGTCATACAACTGCCTTCTCAGCTTCATGGTTTCAGTGAGAGACCAGTACTTAATCTTAATCTTATTGAGCTCCCCTATATGTGATGAATCTCTTTTCTGTTGCTGCATTCAGGATTCTGTCTTTGTCTTCAACATTTGACAAACTGATAAGTATATATCTCAGGGTAGGCTGCTAGAATTTATGGTGATTGCAGTACACTGTGCTTCTCAGACATGTACATTCACATTCCTCAGAAGAATCAGGAAATTTTCAGCTAATATTTCCTCAAATTTTCTGCTCCTTTTCCCTCTTTTCTCCCTTTTGGATGTCCATAATGCACCTGTTTGTGTTGTCATTCAATTCCCTAAATCCCTGCTGAATTTTTCCATTTTTTTTGTCTTTCTGTTCTATTATGCAGGTGATTTGTATGTCTTATCTTTGACATTGCTAATTATTTCATCTGCCTATTTCAAACCTGCTGTTATGTGATTCAACTTAGTTGTAATTTCTTGTATTGTGCCTTTCATCACTGTAAGATCTGTTTCATTTTTATGTATGTTTACAATTTTTTTCTGTATGCTCCCCCAGTGTCTTTTTTTATATCCTTTATCTCTTCCTTCATTTCATTTAGGTGATTAAGGATATTTGTTTGGACATCCTTGATTAGTTGCTATGTGTTGTGTGTCTCCTTTTTCTTTTTGTTTTGTTTATTAGACTGGCCCATGAATTCATGTTTTTTATTATGACTTATAATTTTTTGCTGATATCTAGACGTCTGTTTATCCTGATGGGCATAGTCAGTTAGTTTCTCTTTCTAGTATATGGTTTTATCTTTGTGTAGTTTGAGGCCAAGTCCATTTGTTCTATATCTTTGTAGTTGCCTAAAACCAATTGAAAAAAATATTAGATCCACCTATAAAAAGAAAAAAAAAAGAAATGAAAGAAAGAAGAAAAAAAAAGAAAAAAGGAGGAAAAAAACAAAAAAAGAGGCATAAAAGGAAATAATAAGAGGAAAAATAATAAAGAGGAATACAAATTTTAAAAGGTGAATAAAGGAAACAGGAAAAAATTAAATTAAAATAAAATATAATATAAAATAAATAAAATGAAATGAAATAAAACGAAATACCAAATAAATGAGAAGAAAAGAAAGACAAAACAGAGAAAGGCAGAATGGAAGAGAAAACAAAACGGGGGGAAAAATGAAAGAAAAAATAAAGAATAAAAAATGGAAGAGGGGAAAAGAAAAAAGAAATGAGGGTAAAATAAAAAATAAAAAGAAAGGGAAAAAGAAAAATGAAAGAAGAAAAAATAAAAGACAATAGAAACAAGAAGACAAGAAAGTAATGGAGAGAGAAAGTGAGAGAGAGAGAACGAACATAGGCCTCCCTGAACCCGGGGAGAGGCGGCGACCGGGGCTTGGGTGTGAACAAGTCCGTCGCAAGCACGAAGAGTCTGCCCTGTCGCCTGAGTCCAGAGCACCTTTGGCTCCCGCGCCATCCGCTCTCAGTCATTCCAACCGCCCTTTTGTCCTATCATCTTGTCACCATGCCCGCGGATGATAAGCTCCTTCTGGAGCAGGCCTGCGGGACTCAATCTTCACTGAACATTTTTGAAGAGGATGCTGGCACCCTCACAGATTATACCAACCAGCTGCTCCAAGCGAAGCAGCGTGTCTATGGCGCCCTGAATGAAATGTGCCTGACCACTCAACAGCATTCAAAACAACTGCTGGTGTATAAAAAAAAAAAATTTGCTCTTGGCAAAGGATGAAGTGATTTCTATATTCCACTATTTTCCCAAAGCTTAATGTTCACCATTCAGTGCTGGGTAAACAGTTGGCAGACACAATGGTTCACCTTTTATACAATTTGGAGAAAAGGATCTCACAAAAGTAATCACTTTGGACTCGCCAGCAACGAGCACTACCTCTCAATGGCAAAATATAGCAGCCTTCCAAAGGAAAAGGAGAATGAAAAGAAGACTGAGGTAAAAGAGGTAGCTGCCGCACGGCGGTCACTCCTCAGTATCACTGTGCCCTCAATGTGCGCCAGGGTACAAAGCACGTGGCCATGACAGAGCCCATGATAGACTTTGCCCACGGACGATTAATTTTTAAAAGAAAGAAGCAGAGATGAATTGCAAAAATACCGACAGACTTTCGTCCTCTGTTGACGACAGTATTCAAAGCATTGGAGTGAAACTGGAACCCGAAGAGGAAAAGATGCAGGTGTCCCAGCATTTCTGTTGATGAATCTGCTTACAGCCCAGGCTGTGAAATCACCTCAACAGGAACGTCATCCAGAAGACTGGTTACCTTAATCTTAAAAATAAAACAGGGCTTGTTACCAGCTGGGAGAGACTTCACTTCTTCATCCAAGGCAGGAGTCTCATGTGTCAGCCCAGGGGCGATGGTGGGAGGTTAGATCCAGGATCTAGGCAACTGCTCAGTGATGGTGGTAGATTACGAAGGCTGAAGATGCTGCTTCCAGATCATCACTCCAAATGGAAAATCGGGAACAATCCTCCAGGCAGAGAGCAAAATGGAAAATGAAGAGAGGCTATGTGCAAAAAACAACATCTCCAGACAGACCTACCCGACTGACAACCCAGAGGCAGTCATGATCAAGTTGAATCAGATGGCTCTTGAAGCAGTGATTCCCATCACAGGTTTTGGATAAAAACAATAAAGCTGTGCCCCAGCCAGAACCTGAAAATTTCAGAGATGGAAAATGACAGATTGCTCCCAAGGCAACAGCCAGTATTCCTGAATCTGAACAACTGATTGCACCTGGACCACCTACTCAGTTTGATATTGTACTTCCTGCTACAGAATTCCTTGATCAGAACAGAAGGAGCAGGTGTATCAGCCCTTTTGGGATTGAAACATTTCCAGAAGCAGAAGTTTGTCTTTCACAACAGATGTTTATAGTTCAGGTTTGGGGATCAATGGCAGTTAAAACATACAGCACTACTGACATAATTTATGAAGCAATGAGATAAGAATTGGCTGCTCAGGCCATTCATAAGATCTTCTGCATGTCAGAATCCCATCTGATGGTCACCAGTCAGACTCTGAGGTTGATTGATCCTCAGACTCAAGTAACAAGAGCCAATTTTGAACTTGCCAGTGTCACACACAGTTTGCTCCATCAAGAAAACAAGAGACTGGTTGGCTTTATCATCTGCATTCCTGAATCTCCAGGAGAAGAGTCTCTGAGCACATACGTTTTTGAAAGCAACTCCGAAGGTGAAAAGATATTATGCTAATAATTTGGGAGAAGAAATTATAGAGGTACAGAAGGATCTAGAAACATTGGCTCAATTAATGCTGTCTGCACCATCAACCAATAATGGCAAATTTGTACTAGTGAGTGATCAACCAGATGACAGTAATGGAAGTCCAAGAAAAATTAGAGGTGCAGAAACTGAAGCCTAACTCAATTGCACCTTTAGGGGAAGAGCACACAGGAAGAAGGGCTACCTCCCTAAGGTTTTCCACCTTCTCTGATGCACAGGCGCATAACCTGGTTTCAGAAGGCTGACAATCACTTGTAGAATGTACTCTCAATTCCTTGATACTGAGGCTTGGGAGGGAGACAGTAAGAAATGGTTAACAACACATTCCTACCCATCTACAAATGTTATTTTAGGTGCTTTGTGGTAAGTTCTTTTCTTGGATTGCACTATTCAGTGGTCAAAACAAAATTTATGAAAAATGCATTGTTCACTTTACTTGAATATCATCTTTTCAGTTAGTATCCTTTTTTAAAAAAAAACAGCTATAGTCTAGATTTACAATTTGATAAACAGTAAATATTTCCTATTAATATAATCTAATTTTTAAAATTTTACTTAATGAGCTTCAAGTGCCTGTCATCTGAAAATTGTGTATTTATAAAGAAAATTGTGTATTTATAAAGAGGTGTATTTGCAAATGTGTGGAGGAGGTTGAACAACCCACTCTTAAATAATCAGTGAATTAAAGAAGAAATTGTAAATGGAATTAGTAAATATATTGAGATGAGTAAAATGAGAACACACCTTATCAAAACTTATGGGATACAGTGGAGGCATTCCTGAAAGGGAAGTTTATAGAAGAAATTAAAAGAAGAAAGAGCTAAAATCAAAGATTTAATTGAACAACTGGAGAAACTAGAAAAAGAACAGCAAACCATCCCAAAGCAAGCAGAAGGAAAGAAATAATAAAGATTAAACCAGAAACAAATGAAATTGAGGAAAAAATAGAGAAAATCAACAAAACCAAAAGCTAGTTCTTTGACAAGAGCGATAAAATTGACAAACCCCTAGCTAGACTAACATAAAAGAAAAGAGAGAAAATGCAAATAAAATCAGAAATGAAAGAGGCAAATTTATGACTGACCCCATAGAAATAAAAAAGGATCATAAGAGGATATTATGAGAAGTTGTATGCCTGCAAACTAAACAACCTAGATGAAATGGACAAATTCCTAGAAACACACAAACAACCTACACTGATGCTACAAGAAATACAAGGACTTAACAAACCAATCACATTTAAAGAGATTGAATTAGTCTTCCAAAACCATCCAACAAAGAAATGTCCAGGACCAGATGGCTTTATAGGTGAATTATACCAAGCATTTCAGGAATTAACATCAACTGTGTTTAAAATCTCCCAAAAAATTGAAGAGGAGGGCAAATTACCCAATACATTTTATGAAGCCAACATCACCCTAATACCAAAGCTAGATAAAGATACACAAGAAAAGAAAACTACAGACCAATCTCTCCAATTTTGCAAAAATTCTTTAAAAAAAACTTGGAAATAGAATCCAACAGCATATCAAAAGACTTATATAACATCAACCAAGGTCCATTGCGTACATTGGTACATTTTTCCAAACACCCCTCATTATCACCACAGTACATCTCTGGCATTCATGCAAGAATATTACAGTATTGCTGTTAACCACAGCCCATAGGTCACACCAATTGTATTTTTCCACATTTCTAACACCTGCAATAATGACATACATCTTCTTTAGCTTACAGAAGGACACTTTTGCATCTGTACCACCAACCACAATTCTCATCCACCTCTGGGTTCATTGGGATGGGGGGGGGGAATGCAGGGCTTTGCCCTGCCCACGGAAGCTTTTGCCTTCTCAAGGTGGCTTTTGCCTTCTCAAGGCGGTCTGCCCGGAACCCAGGGCCTCCCATGTGGTAAACCGGCGCCCTACCAATTGAGCTACAGCCAGCCCCAATAAGATCATCTTGATTGATGCTGAAAAGGCATTCGACAAAATCCAGCATCTTTTCTTGATAAAAAACATTTCAAAATATAAGAATAGAAGGAAAATTCCCCAATATGATAAACAGCATATATTAAAAACCCACAGCCAACATCTACTCAATGGGGAATGGTTGAAAGCTTTCCCTCTAAAATGGGAAAAACAACAAGGATGCCCACTGTCACCATTGTTATTCAAGATTGTACTAAAAGTTCTTATTAGAGCGATTAGATAAGGAAAAAATGATAATAAAAGGCATCCAAACAGGAAAAAAGAAGTAAAATTCTCAGTATTTGTGGATGACATGATCCTATATTTAGAAAATTCTGAAATGTCTATGACACAACTAATTGAGCTAATAAATGAGTTCAGCAAAGTGGAAGTATACAAGATCAACACACAAAAATCAGTAATGTTCCTGTACACTAGTATTGAACAATCTAAGGAGGAAATCAGGGAAGCATTCAATTTACAATAGCAACAAAGAGACTACTCAAATACCTAGGACTCAATTTAACTAAAGAACTGCAGGACCTATATGCAGAAAACTACAAAGTAATGCTAAAAGAAATCAATAAAGATGTAAACAAATGGAAAGACATTCTGTGTTCATGGATAGGAAGACTAAACATTGTGAAGATGTCAATCATACAAAAACTCATTTATAGATTCAATGCAATACTAATCAAAATTCCAACAACTTACTTTAAAGAAATAGAAAAGGAGATTACCAAATTCATTTGGAAGAGAAAGTGCAACCAAATAGCCAAAAGCACTATAAAAAAGAGCAATTTGGGAGTAATTTCACTGGCTGACCCTGAAACACATTGCAAAGCTACAGTGGTCAAAACAGCATGGTACTGGCATAAAGGTAGACACATCAATCAGTAGAATAGAATTGAGACTCCAGAAATAAAACCCCACCTCTATGGCCAATTGGTTTTCAATAAATGTATCAAAGCCATGTTATTGGGACAAAACAGCTGCTTCAAACCATGGTGCTAGGAAAACTGGATATCTATCACCAAAAGAATGAAAGATGACTCCCATCTCACTCCCTATAAAAGAATCAACTCTTTTTACAACTCACAATGCAACTGGAAAAAGACCTGAATAAAAGGGGGAAAAGGTAAAGACAAATGAATTTATACCACTAAGAGACTTCAAAGTGAGTCGGGAGGTCATCGCAGAGGTAACGCTTACACACATCTCAGCAGGATCTCATAGACTTCCAAGATGGATGCCACCCCAAATAGTGGGGCTCCTGAGGGCTCTGGAGACACCCAGGCCCTATGTCAGGGCAGATAGCTCTGGAGTTTGGTACCTTGCCAATGGGCCCTGCTTTGGAGTTTGCGCTCCTGAGAGTGACTGAGTTGGACTCAATTATGTCTTCCCTGCACATGACTCATCTGTCCCTTCTATTCAAACCTCTACTTGGTGCCGTAGTTCATATGTGTACATCCAGAGACTCGAGTCTTTGGGCTGTCCATGTGCCAGCTGGGCCCAGAACCTCGGTGGACTTGCAACACCTACTCTGCAGCTCATTGGACTCACCCAGGATAACTGGTGGGGAGATGATGGTGGACAATGGCCGTCCAGGGAACGGAGAGAGTCTGCAGCTGCAGGTAGGATAGTCCCATCCATCTTCCCCATGGGGTATAAGCCCCCTCTCAATTGAGGTGGACTGGACATCACTATCCCAGAATCCTCAGGATTGGGTGAAGAGCTATGGACTAGAGTGGACTTACCACTATTCTACAACAGATGTATTGGGATTCTAGCAATGCAAGAAATTATAACATTGATGTGGAGCCTGTGGCCACTGGTGGCTCTGGGGGCAGGGAGACGGAAAAACAGTTGTAATACGGGGGCTTTTTTCAGGACTTGGGAATCGTCCTGAGTGACACTGCAATAACAGATAGTTTATACCATAACATAACATGCAGAACTGTGTGGAAGAGAGTGTAAACTAAAATGTGAACTATGGTCCATACTTAATAGCAAAGCCCCAAGATGTGCTTATCAATTGCCATGAATGTGTCACACTAATGAAGGATGTTTATGTGGGAGGTTGTGGTTGGTGTGGGAAGTGGGGCATATGGGAATCCCTATATTTTTTTGTGTAACATTTATGTAATCTAAGTAGCTTTTAAAAAAAATTTAAAAAAAGGAGTCAACTCAAAATGGGTCAAAGACCTACATATAAAGGACCATAAAACTACTAGAAGAAAATGTAAGTAAACATCTTAAAGACCTTGTGGTAGGTGGTGGTTTCTTCAACCTTACACCCAAAGCTTGAGCAACAAAAGGAAAAAAAATAAATTAGACCTCCTCAAAATTAAACACTTTTGCACCTCAAAGGACTTTATCAAAAGGATGTAAAGGCAGCCAGCTCAATGGAAGAAAATATTTGGAAATCACATATCCAACAAGGGTATAATATCCATGAAATATAAGGAGATGCTACAATGCAACAATTAAAAGACAAAATAACCCAATTAAAAAAATGGGCAAAAGACTTGAATAGACATTTGTCCAAAGAAGAAATATAATGGCAAGAAATCACATAAAAAACGTTCAAATTCACTTGCAATTAGGGAAATGCAAATCAAAGCTACAATGATATATCATTTCACACCTTTTAGAATGGTCACAATTAAAAAGTCAGAGAACTACCAGTGTTGGAGACAAGGTGGTGAAACAGGAATGCCTATTCATTGTTGGTGGGAATGTAGAATGGCACAGCCACTATGGTGGACTGTTTGGCAGTTCCTAAATAAGTTCAATATAGATTTGCCACATGATCTGGCAATAACACTACTGGGTATATTCCCAGAAGAACTGACAGCGTTGACACAAACAAACTTCTACACAACGATGTTCACAGTTGTGTTATCCATGATTGCCAAAATTTGGAAAAAACCCAGGTGTCCGTTAACTAATGAATGGATAAACAAGCTGTGGTGTATTCACATGATGGAATATTATGCAGCAGAAATGAGGTCGTAAAGCCTTTGACAACATGGATGAACCTGGAGGACATTATATCAAGAGAAGCAAGCCAGACTCAAAAGGACAAATACTATATGATTGTGCTATGAACTAAATATGTTGTGTAATCTCTTGGAGCTAATAACTTAAATATGGGTCACTGGAAAATAGAATGAGGTTAGAGAATGGAAAACGGAGAGTTAACTTGTGCTGAATTGGTAAGAAAGATGTGTGTTAAGCTTTGAAAATGAATAGAAAATGTGAAAGTCCAACAATGTTTTGACTAGCAGTACTATTATGTTGCTTTGACAGTGGTTTAAAGGGAAAGTCTAAGGTCATGTATACTACTAAAAGGAAAGCTAAAAAATGTAACATGAGATTGCACAGCATAGTAAAACCACATGTGAAATATGAATATGGGTAAAATTGCATATATAAGACCATTTTTCTTTGAAACTGAACAAATATATGTTAATACTACAAAAGGTTAATATAAGACAAAAAGACAGTATGCTAAGTGAAAGAAACCAGACACAAAGTACTAGATATTGTATGATTCCATTTATATAAAATGTTAATATAAATCAGTTTATAAAGATGAAATTAGTTTATTGGTTATATAGAGCTGGGGAAGGACTGCTAAGGGTATGGAACTTTCTTTTTGGTATAATGAAATTGTTCTAAAATTTTTTGTGGTGGTGAATGCACAACATTTTTATTATACTAAAAGCCATTTATTATACACTTTGAATAGATCATATAATATGTGAATATATCTCAATTAAACTGCTTAAAAAGAAATACATAAATATGCAAAAATAGCCAGAAACAGCAACTATGTATGGCAGGGGAAGAATAGAGATATTGCAAGGTGAAGAATTTTCTGGTTATTGTTTATTATTATTGCTGTTGAAATAATGGAAATGCTCAAATAATGATTGAAGTGATGAGTGCATTATGCCACTTTGGATGAATTTTACACTTTATTAATATGTTTCAACAAAATTGATTTTATTAAAAAGAATCATCATAGTCCCTTAACCATTGATTAATTTCATTAATGAATAGCAAGTTTAATACTTAGACCTCAAAGCATGAATGTTAATATTCTGAATATTTTAAGCAGAATTTTTTTTTTAAAATTTGAAATCTAAGGGGAGAGTGAATTCATAATTACCTCACAAACAAAATTTTTCCCAATAAAATACCTTTGAACTTATCTCAGAGCCAAGGTCTTTGGTTGGTTATTTATCATTATTGATTTATTGATTTTATTTTGGTCTCTGTTCTGTCTCACTCTCTCTCTCTCTTTCTCACTCTTTTTCTTTGACTCTCTCTTCTGCATTTGCCCTTACTGATATTTTTTGATTGAATGTTCAATTTGTTGGAAATATAAAATGACATTTATGAAGAAAAAAGGCTTTCTTCCTCAAAGCCCCACCCCCACTCCAAAAATAACACTTTCCATTTTTATAACTTTTATAATAATGGGCTAATTTTCATTGGCTGAGTAGTATGCATTAGATCCTATGCAAAGGACTTAACTTCTTACCACTTTTAATCCTTTAAAAGTTTTTTTAAACTTTTATTTCAGTAACCAATTTCCAATTTTAGCCACTTTCACATGTACAATTCAGTAGTTTAAATTATATACACAATATTGTCCTACCACCATAACTGATATAATTTAACCCTCTTTTTTCATCTCCTTAAAAAGAAACTACTTACTCTATAAGCTATCATTCCCACCCTCCGGTTGGTACTTATAAGCCAACATCTGTCTCTATGAAGTTTGGTTCTTCTAGGTGTTTCATATAAATGCGATCATACAATATCTGTCTTTTTGTGTCTGTCTTATTTCACTTAACATGATGTCTTCAAGTTTCATCCATGTTGCAACATGCACCTGAACTGTATTCCTTTTTACAGCTTAATAATATTCCACTGTATACATATAAAACATTTTGTTTACCCATTCATATGCTGATAGAAACTTGGGTTGCTTCCACTTGTGGCTATTGTGAATAATGCCACCATGAATATTTGTGTGCAAATATCTTCCAATACTTTGGCATATATACCAACAAGTGGTATTACAGAGTTATATGCTAATTTAAACAGAATTTTTCTGTAGAATTTCCAAACTGGTTTCAATGGTGGCTGTGCCATTTTCCAATGCCACTAGCAATGTGTAAGTGTTCCTATTATTACAAATCACCAAATTTCAAACATTTATTATTCTTTTTTCTTTTTTTTAACTTATGGCCATCCTAGTGAGTGAGAAGTAGTCCTAAAATTTGTCTTTTTTAATAAATCAATTTTATTGATACATATTAATAAAGCATATATCCATCCAAAGTATACAAACAATGGCATTCAGCATAATCACATAGTTGTGCATTCATCACTTCAGTCATTTTTAGAGCATTTTCATTATTCCAATAATAATAATAAACAAAAACCAACTAAACAAACAAAACTCATCACCTCTCCATCTCTCTATGCTTCCCCTGCCTTATATAACTGCTATTGTTTCCTTCTCCCTAGTACATTTGTATTTATATTTTGTAAAAATAGTCTTTTATATGCAATTTCACCCATATTCATACTTTAAATGCAGTTTCACTGTGTTTTACAGTTCCATGTTATATTTTTTTCGTTTTCCTTCTAGTAATATACATGAACTTAGACTTACCCTTTCTACCACTGTCAATCCCAGACAATAGCTATGCTAGTTCTAAACACTATTATGTGCTTTCACCATTTCTATTCATTTCTAAAGATTTACAAGCAACCTTTTTACCAGTTCTGCACAGATGAACCCTCAGCTTTCCATTCTCTACTCTCATTCTATTTTCTGGTGATTTATATTCTAATTATTAACTCCACAAGTTTAAATAACATATTTAGTTCATAATAGTGCAATCATACAGTATTTGTCCTTTTGTGTCTGGCTTGCTTCACTCAACATAATGTCCTTCAGGTTCATCTATGTTGTCACATGCTTCATGATTTTAATTCTTCCTACTGCTGCATAATATTCCATTCATCAGCTGACGGACACCCGGGTTGTTTCCAACTTTTGACAATCATGACTAATTCCACTATAAACAGCAGTGTGCAGATGTTACAATTTCTTTTTAAGGACTACATTATTTTATATATTTTATGGTGAGGAAATTCATAGTGATTAAATCACGTAACTCAATTTCTTAGAGATATTAAATGTGATTATGGTTCTATCTAAAAAACTCCCATATAAAGGCATAATTTTCACAAAGAAAGTTGTGTACATTTTCCAAAGGATTAGAGAAAGAGTTTTCTGTCCTCTTATTTTCCCATTTGTGACAAGAATTTCTGTTTTGTTCTTTGGTATGGTTTGCCTTTGAGGGTGTCTCTTGAAGTGTCCTTTGCCTTCTGAAAGAAGCTAAATTTTTGTTTAGAACTCTCTGACCTTCATTGTATTGCTGATAGGGGATCTAAACTAGGAGTCTGATTTTGATAACATTGCATTACACTGTACTAGAGAGGCTGTGTTAAATTAAGGATATCTTACACTATTCTAGAAATTTGCATTAATGTTTTATTCATTTAAAAATATATATGGCTATCTCCGATTGAAATGAGAGATAATTGTATTGCAGCTAAAGAAGTCTTCCAACTCTTTTTTGCTTTACTAGTTAAAACTTAAATTCAGCAATAAAAAAAGCCAAAGTAGCTATAGCTCCATTTAAACTGGACAAATAATTATCTCTGCTCTGTGAATAGCATCAGACCTGCATACTTTGTGACATTCTATTATTGCTATTTTCCATTCCACTTAGTTCCATTCACGGATTTAAGGTGTATTTTTCGCTCCTCCTGTGGGTATATGGGTTCATAGTATTACAGTACTTAAATCGCGAAGGAAAACAGTAGCAAGTGAGCTGAGCACTGAGGACAAGACTATGGAAGAGAAGGAGCAGAAGGCTTTGATGCAGTGTAATGGAGGTCCAGGAGGGCTCATGCATGGAGCATTCAGAAGAGAGAAAGAATATGTTGAAGCCATGCCATATTCTCTCAATATTGGCTGACCTTGTTATGGAAAGCCCTGAACTGTTTAGCTCTAAATTGGAGGCATTCTTTTTCATTTTCAGCAGGTGATTCAGGGGTTAAAAAAAAAGCTGTTTTCTACTGGGTCTCTGTATTAACGTCTATGCTTCACATGTTAGTTGGATGCAGCATATTAGTCACTGTATCAACTTCTGATGAGAAAGAGGCTGTGCCATTAACCTCACATGTTTTGGAGGCAAGCTGACAGAAAGACAGACATCTAGATAGAATAAATGTCTCCTGATTCCTTTATTTGATATTAAATACATTTTAAAAAAATGAAACAGTCATACTGAGCAAAAGTAGACATCTTTTCACTAGATAGAAAAGTAGCTTACATTCAAATACAAAAATAATTCATTTTTGCTGATGTAAATAGATATATTTCAGATACACATTGATACTTTATAATTCCCTTGAAATAAGGTGGTTTTCAACTTGTTTGAATATCCAAATACACATAATTTTTATTTTAGAAGGTAATTGACGTTGTTCAGCAGTATAACTTTAAAGTTTCAGCTGCCAAGCACAGTGACTACTTGCCAATGTAAAATGAACTTAGCTCCCAAAATATATGGTTAAATTCTCGGGTGTGCAGAAATTGTTAACACTTCATACCATCATCATTTTCATAAAATTAAAGTCACCTAAAACTCTCAGAAATCTACCAGAACCTATTTCTTTTTCTTTTTTCTTTTTTTTTCCCAATTAAATTTGAGTATAAAAATGAGTGAGAGGGCTGGCTGTATAGCCCAGTGGATAGGGCTCTGGTTTACCACATGGGAGGCCCTGGGTTCGGTCCCTGGGGCCTCTCCGGGTGGCCGGACCTCTTGAGAAGGCAAAAGC
>PVKH010001506.1:0-30270 GCA_004027955.1 Chaetophractus vellerosus
GCATTGTATGTATTTTGCTTACATTATCATACAGCAATTTCATTTCAGTTTACTGGCAAAATGAGAAGAGAATTTCTTGCCCATTTCTTGAATTTGCCAATTTAATGATTTACTTATTTCAAGGGGTGAAAATCTCAGAATTGTTATTGTGCTGGATTCAAAATAGATTGGGTCTCAATGTAAGAGGATTTATATTAAGGAAACTCCAAAATATAGAAGGTTAGGTTTTAGCCCCACCCAGTAGGTTTTGATTATAAAATGGATCCAAGAATATCATTGTGGTTAGTGTTTCAGTTATGTTCTGAACTCCAAAACCATCCTCAGGTTTATTGCTTCTCCTGTCTTCGTGCCATCACTTTGCTTTGAATTGTCTCTCATGAGGCCTCTCACACTGGAGGTTATTTGTCTGCATCCCCATCTTCCCTGTTAAAGTGGGAAAGCAGCACTGCCATATTGCTTATGCCTACATTACATGCTGAATCGAATTGTTAGAGTGATAGTGACGCCCCAGAATAAAGGACCTCTCTCCAGGTAGAAATGAGTGTTTATTGGCACCTTAACCCATCAGACCTTTTGTATCTATTTCACGTTTGGAAAGGTAATGGCAAATCTATATTTACTCTAGCCGATATCACAACGCTCCTAAAACACTGCAGAAATAGAGAGAGACACCCTTATAGATGTATTGTTTCTGTAAGCAATTATACTTCCTTCTCAGCTTCCAATGGCTACGGGGAGATGACAATAAATAAAACGCAGATGGTGTTATAAAGAGAGTTTGGACATTTGATTGTCTTGTAAATAAACAAGCTGGCTCTTATAGAATTGTAACATCATAGTGTAGGCTGTTTTGTTTCTTTTGAGATAATACAGGAGTTACAGCACCTCAGTGCTGTAACCTTTTCATCAAATTCCCCATGTTATTAAACTACAAGACAGATGGTCTCCATTTAAAGAAGCATTGTCTAGATTATATAGATAGACTATTGTCTAAATTACCTAGACAAGTGATAGAAAGATGGGTAGATAGTACCATGCACTTTGCATATACTTTCATTGATATCAATAAGAAATCTGAATACTAAATATTATTATCTCCACTTAGATGTAGAAACAAAGGCCTAAGTGACTAACTCAGGATCACACAATTACAAGTCTGGACTACAAAGTCAGGTGTGTGAGATTCCCTTCCTTTTTCCTCTACACTATGATCATAAGATCAGGTATTATGGAGTTATAAAACAAGATTAAATAATTCACTATCAGCTTAAAACATGTCCTTCTTTCCTCACTCTCTCAGAAAAGGAGTTTCAGTTGTGCTCATTAGTATTTACTAAAACCATTAACTTTGCCCAGGAAAGTACACTACGGGCTCCTGCCAAGTGTACATGGTAGATTCACATATGTGCTCTAACTTTTCCCAAAAATGAACACAATGAATTGGCCCAGTACACACAGCTGTGTTTCTACCTGAATAAGAGGCTGTGGACATTAGGAGAGGAGGGAGGCCTGGGTATTCATTTAACTGCTTAAAAATCATTCAATTGACCAGAGATTGTCAAAAGCCTGGATGTGAAATGTCATCAGAGCAAGGATTTTTCCATTCCCCTTTCAGTCTAAAATTTCAGCATTGTTCTCTGGTGTGTTGCACTAAAACAGGAATAGTCTCTATATGATAATTTTGTGAATTTCCTATTTACCTTTGAAGGTGTCATTTCTGTTACTGAAGAATGCTGGGCTTCTTTCCATATCAATAAAAGGTGAGTGTATGTGCATGTGTGTGTATAAATACGTCTTTTACTTCAAGTAAAATAAAAATATATAATGCTGATGTATATTTAGTAAATATATATAGTTCATATAAAACTATATATAATTCAATAAGATTAAGTATAAAATCATACAAAATAGTATATATTAATCATCTCTGATTGAGCTAAACAAAAACAAAAATAAGTAGATTAGAAGTATTCACAGACTGCCCTTTCCCTTACATCTTCTAAAAAGGAAGGTTTCTTCAGTAGTTCAATAGTCTCTCCAGCCTTCTTTGTTTTATTAGGTAGAGGAGAGGAGAAAAGCAGAGGATGAAAGCTGGTTAAATTATTGTGCTTTGTGAGAATAGATGTAGTGGGAATAGATGTTAACTGCTTATGTTTTGATAATAAACAGCAGAAGAGCAGCGAAGTGAAGGACTTGAGGCACAAGAGAAGGAAGATGATATGACCAGTTAATTGAAGAGGGAGGCTATAAGGAGAAACACTTAAAAAGAAACATTTAAAGAAATCTTTCCATGTATTTTGCAAAACTCTTTTTCATATATTTTTGTGACTTTGAATAGTCTATACACTTTCCAATTTTTAGTTTTGAACTTGATTTGTGTTGCTTTTTATTGCATACTAAGCAGATAACTGCTCTTGAGGGCACCCACTTTTACTTCTGTTAACTTGCAAGGATTGACATCTAGGATTTGGGATTGAACATGCATTGTCTAAGTTTACTTCATAAAAAATACATTTCAACACAACCACTAGGTTATTAGGTTCAAGGTATAAGGAAATAGAGGCCAATGCAAAATAACCCACAGTGTTTCTTTTAATTCACCTCAGAATGAGTACAAGCTGTGCAAACCACTCTACAAATTGGACCTGAGACTTTTGGATAATGAGCCTTAAGACCTGGATGTGTGGAATGGAACACCAGACGTGCATAGCATTGGATTAGGGCTCCTGATTGAGGAAGTCTAAAATCTTGGAAGTGCAATCTTGAGAGCAGAACTTAACCCAAATTCTAGAAGCAGATAATTTCTTAAAACACTGAAATCGCTCCAAGTGAAGAAGAAGGAAAGCTGGGTTGGATTTAGATCTGATTGGTTGCAGGGCCATTATAGGGCTTTACTAGATAAAAGTGTTTCTATTGGAGATTGAGCCACTATGGTAGATAAGCATTCAATTCATCTCTGTAGCCCTGTGCAGTGGCCATTAATTCCAGCGATAGAGAAAATCATAAGGTTCTTCCCTCTTCCAGACAAGAGATAGAAGAAGCTTAGACTAAATCAAAAGCTGGGAAAACAGAAGAATATAGTACTTGAGGAAGAGCCTACAGAGACAGACTATGAGCAGTGAGAAAGTGAGAGGGCCATGTTGGCTCCCTAGTTTTTAGCTTGGGAGGCAGGGTAGACCTTGGCATCATCAATCAAGAGAAGTTGAAGAAGTAGAAGAAATTTAATGTCTTCTCAATTCTACATGGAAAAAGAACCTCTTAGCTAAGTAATAGTTGAGAAATTAGAATTATTAGAAGTCCTCTAATTATATCTCAAAAACTTCAGATATCTCATTATGAAGAGTGTATGAGTCTTTCACAGTTTCTCATTGCTTTGGCTGGGTTCAAATCCTGGGTCAAGAAATTGCTGTCTGACCTTGTACAAGGGACTTAACTCCTGGAGCTCCAATTTCCTCACTCATAAAAATTGATATAAATACTTAGTCTTCAAGATTGCCATGGTGATTCAATCTTCCAAAGTACATAAAGCAATTATGAAAGTGCCTGGAAATCATCAGTGAATGGGTGTTTCTACATTTTCTTCAATACCTCATCTTCTTCCTAATTATGATTCTTGTTCTTCTTGTTGTTTTGATATTACCCCTTGTATATAGTTAACCCTATACACCTGTTCATTGAATAGATTTTGCTGTTTTAGTTTTATCTATGGTGAGTTAAAATTACCATTGTGGTTCAGACTAACCAGGGTGTGATTTCTATCACTGTACAGCATCTGTGTGACCTCAATTAAGTTGTTTAACCTTTATTATCTTCAATTTCCTCACTTGTAATATAGGAACAATAATATATCTATGTTATAAAGTTATAGAGGAGATTACAAAAAATAACCTGATATGTAAAGACCACAGAAGTATTCCTGGCATAAAGAGGTATGATTATTAATTTTCATCATTACAATTCAGTCCTTGTATTTATTTCTGGGGTGTGAAAAGATAGCATCCTACAATAAGGATCAGAGGGTGTACCTCTTTGTGTAGTTGGGATTTCCTTGGTACATTGGAATGACTTGGATGCTTATAGAGAGCAAATAAAGCAACAGCTTTGGTTATGTAAGAAAAGATTTTCCTACCAGCATTGAACAATACATAGGATTATGGATTTGGCTCTATCCAACATGTCACTCTGCCAGAGCATAGCAAATTCAAATCGTTCTTTTTCTTCAATATTAATCATAGATCAGATTAGAGGCAGATGATCCAACAAAATACTTTGAACATGTATTTTAAGGCACTGGAAATTGTTAGCATTTTAAATAATTCTGTCAGTGGTTTGCACAAACAAAATAATTTTGGTTCTCTTCCACTTCCAGTTCTAGAAGGACAATTCATTGCACCCACCCACGCTATAACACTGTCTTCTCACACTGAAATCCATTACCCTGCAAATTCTGCAAGTTAAAATGGACATTCAGTAGTTCACAAGAAGCTATATGTTAATAAGAATATCTTTTCATGGTTCTCTAGTGATCTGAAGATAGGTGATAGTGAACACAGTCAATATAGATCTGTTTTCACCCTTATCAATTTGAAATGGACAAAAGGAATAATGTTGTAGGTTATACAGTGAAAGAAAGATTCAATTTTCTATTGGCTAGCTTAAAGGAGTCCTTCCCTGTGCATATGGTAATATACATGTACACACACACACACATACACTTCGTCATGTTCTGCATTGTTGAGTTTGTCAAATCAGTGAGCTCAAGATTAAAATGTTGATATTGAATTTAAATTATTTAGATAGTTGGAAACCATTTGTGTTGGGGTAAACAAACTATAAGTAGGGATACTTATTGTTACAACTGTAGGTCCTTAAAAAAAAGGCTAACAAGGGATATAGAATTTCCAGCATTCTAGTCCAGGCTCTAGTCTTACCATTCCAGTGTCCACAAAAACACATATTTACCTGGACCTAATTATTATTGAGGCAAACAGTGCTAGAATCCGTTAGCAGCTGAGGTCTTTGACTGATTACTCTGATTACTGGCTAATTTGATAAGCCAAGTCCATGATTAACTCAATAAGGTACCTCTTCTCAAGTAATATATTTTCCAATCAACAAGGGACTTCCCAAGATATCAAGCACATCCAAAGACGTGAATTTCAGGTCTAAGCCAAGAAAATATTTCTTGGTAAGGAAATCTCTTTTCTGGCTCAAAGCAGGAATGGCAGAAGCCATGTAAAGGCTTAATGCATCCCAAAATATCACAGCATGGAATCAAAGCACAGGAACTAAATTCTAATACTAGAAGGTGGAGAAAGGGACTGGAAGAAACAGCAAGTGAAAGGAACAAATCTCCAAAGGTTCGTGCTGCACACATTCAGATATGTACTCTGATATCATGTGGCTTCAATGAATCAGAGAGATCCTTTAAATATTTAAAGATATAAATATCTTTATTATGTAGTCCCATACCTGGAGCAGTGCAAACACAATGTTTTAATATGTCAGAATGTTAATGTTATCTTTCTGTAGCAGGAGAAAAAAGTCTACATGAATCGGTATTGATTTCCTGACTGAGTATTATTTAGCATTTTACCTGGTGTTAGTAACTGATAAGCCTTGCACGGGATTTCATTATATAGATTCTGTTTCTCTCAGCCTTGGGCAGACAACTCTGATGCCAGGCCTTTTTATTGGTACATGTAATCAGATGGACTTCAAATTAAAAGCAATGAAAATCACATTAGTCTGTCTCCTAGATGAGATGTTATTAAGAGTAATGAGATACTGCTCTCAGAGCTTCATTTCTTAATGTTTGGTTCTTAGAACCCAAGCTTTCAGACAAATAAAGACTGCCATGAGTCATTACTCATTGCCATACATAAATGCTGATTTATTTATCGCTGCTGGCTGAGGGGATGTCATCTCTCAGATGATTATTTTCCAGAAGGGTTGATGCTGAAAAGAATTGGTAAAGTGATAAGGTGAGGAAGTCCACACAGCGGCCAAATGGGTATGACCACATTGAAGAAACATGTTATTATACCACCATATATCCTATGGCACAAGTAAGATGCAAGAAAATCAGATATTTGGGGGAAGACTCTATAAAAGTAGAATGAGATATTTGATAGTAACTTTGTATACAATGTATTCCAACAGACAAGAAAAAGTAAGATGTGAAATAATTTCCTGTTTTCACTACTGCCATGCTCTGCTTCTCATGAAATTTCCCCTTACTCAGAAACTGACAAAGCCTTGCTATCCCTTTAGTTGTATTTGATATTAGTATATCATATTCAATGACATATTTACCTCACCCATGTTCTCTCTAGACTATGACTACATGGGAATGATTTGCAAGGAGCAGGCTGGAAAGCGATTCTCTCTCCATAAGTGCCTCTGTCTCTCAACTACACGTTTATGGTTCTAAATACTCTTCATGAGAGTCAGAAAAGTGATAAGAGGGTCTGTTTTCACTTTCTTGTGTTAGGGATTCAGTTTAGATGTGGATATATTAATAGCTCAGAATTTTTGCCAGGAACAGTTTTTTCTTTCTTACAGAAAAAAAAAAGGACACATATCCAGTCTATTTCTTCAAAGAGAATACTGTGGGTAGAGGTTTATCAGTAGGTCTAATTGCTAAGATTTCTTTGCAGGCTAATGAACTGTGTGTGGTGGTGGTGGTAGGGTGGGCAGTAAGGGGGCAGGAAATACAGCATGCTTTAATTTTTTTTAATGCAAGAGTGTTCTGGTAAAATCATGTAATTATCATTTTGATTTACATTTTCAAGTGTCCCTTCATTTTGAGCAAGAATACAAAGGAGCCAAAAGGCCAGCAACTGACACAGAGTTCCCTATGCAAGAAATAGCTCATTCCCAATTCTAGTTACATTCTTTACTCTTCATTAAAAATGAGCATCGCTAACATCATTTGTAGTTCTTTGTGCTCATCTCAATAAGGACACCTTATAATGGCATACAGGGCCTTTTTATCCCTTTTTCATCATTTCTACAAGTTTAAAATAGATAAAATATGTTCTTGAAGCTATTAGTATTGAAAGAAGCCATGAGACTTAAAATAAAGAGGGGAGAAGAACAATCATCTGGGGTTTATAAAAGATGGATGATTGAGGGCAATCATGAATACAAGAAAACAAGAGGGAAAATAACAACAACAAGAAGAAACAGCGTGATAGTCTTCACTAAGAATTTAGTGTATACCAGTGGTTTTGAACACAGATTACTGGGCTGAAATTCAGTAGGTTTGGAACTGGGCCTACGAATTTGCATTTCTAGCAAGTTCTCAGGGGTTGCTAACCACGCTGGTGAGACCACATGTTGAGGGCCACGAATGAGTTTTCATGCTGGAACCAGGTACACCTCCACTCAGGCCACCCAGACTGATCTTGGGGTTGTATGAGGCTGGTCATTACCCAACAGCCTATTAGAACTGAAGATGGTGAAGAGAGGTAAAAGGAAAGTGTGCACATTTCCAGCTAAGCCTGAGAGTAGCAAGAAAGAAGCCGTGATTGCACTGCAAGATAATTTTATTGGAGGGGGCCCTCCTGAGTTCGGTGATGGCCTGCTTCTTCTCTCTCCAGGGCTTTCGCTGGGAGATATGACTGTGCCCTTCTTCTGTGGGGTGGAGGGCTCCAGTGCTAGAGCAGTGGTCCTTTGACAAAGGACCCAGGCCAGAAGCCCGTAGGCATAACCCAGCAAGTCCTGAGACCTGTAGGATGGGTTGGCAGCCACCCTTTCCTTTCAGGGCCCCCACTTGCTTAGCTATATTCTTGTGGCTACTGGAGCACAGGGTCGCAAAGGACACCGTAGACAGGTTCTCCAATGGAGAATCTGGGGAAAAATATAAACTAGAGGGAGAGCTATGGGATCCACAAAGACAATCTACCTCTGCTGGACCCCTCCCCACAATCCCCAGATGTTGGCAGTAGAGGACGAGGAGGAGCCTGCAGATTTCTCACCTCTCCCTTCTGCAGACTGAGGAGTCCAGCCTCTAGTCCTTGGTGGGACCTCTCTACCCAGACTTGACTAAATTAAAAATGGCCACCCAGACATGAAGGCCTTATGCCTAAGTGTGTGTACACTTTGGGGACAGTGAACAAGCCTTAATGGTGCTTTTATATACAGGTGCCTAGGTCACCATTATTTCAGGAGATGCAGGGGGAGGGGAAGGCAAATGGTGTTAGGTGGTTTGAGGCCTTCCACGTGGGTAAGAGGACATCTTGGGAGGTTACTGCCACCCTGTGGATCATTCTGGGTGTCCCAGGGGTCCTGCTGCCTACAAGGAAATGCATTATAAGAATTGATATCCTGCACCACTGCACCTCCAAGTGGCAACTGCAAGGATATGCTCCCCCATCCCAGCAAATTTGGGCCATCATGCTTGGGTTGGTGATAGACCATGCAAACTCAGAGCTCCCATCTCCTCACCATGTCTCCAGCAGCTGCAATATCACCTCTTTGGTGGGGAAAAGCCCTTTCTAGACTCCTAAAGGACCTTTTATTTGTAGGTGTTCCCTGCTCCACTATACCTGCTTATACTAGCCCAGGGTGGCCAATGAAAGAGGTGAGTAGAGCAGGCGGTTGACTATAGACTATTGAGGCTTAAATAAAAAAGTGTCCCTTCGGTGCCTGCTGTCAAGTCACAGTCATTGTGCTATTTGAAAATTTGTTCCAGCTTTATTCCTCATTTTGTTATCCTCCTAGCACCCTATATTGGATGACAAAAAGGTGAGTGCTTTCCACCAGGGGATAGAAGAGAAGCAGGCCCTATAGGAGATGAAGGCAGTTGTTTCAACCACCCTGCCTCTGGGAACTTTAGAGTCTGGATCTGTGTTTGAGCTGCAGGTTTCTGCCTCCCAGACCTGCAACAACTGGTCCCTCCGGCAGAGGGAGGGAACATGGGAATTGGAAGACCCCTGGGTTTTTGAACCAGGAGTATCCCAGATGCAGGCCAGGCCAGCTTCCCCTTTGAGAGACAGTTCTGACATGCTGTTGGGCCTTGATGGAAGCAGAGGGGATTGCATAAAGACCTCCTGAGGCAGAATTCCCCATCATGTCCTGGGTCTTATGTGGTCAGAATGCTCACCCAGGCAGTGCCCAACAACAGAGTGCCATCAGGTGGCAGTGGTGCATTTAGGATCATGCTCACCTGGGTTACCCAGAGAGTGGTATGCTTGCATGAGCAGGTGGCAGGGGCCTCCATCAACAATATCCAGGCCACAGCTTTGCCTTTCCAGGTACTCGTGCAGATGCAGTACATACACTGGAGACCTTGGAAAAGCAGCTTTGCCTCCCCTTTGGGTTCCTAGAGTATATCTCCTCCAACCAAGGACCCCACTTGAGCAAGAACCCACTCAACAATGTGCCGAGACCCACGGAAATAAATGGACCTTCCATGTCACGCACCACCCACAAGAACTGAGGCATAGTGGAGGACTTTAATGGCCACCTGAAAAAGGAACTTCAGTGTCTATACCCTGACAACTCTACTGCTGGATGAACTGAACTCGCCAGTTCCCAGGAGGGAAATATGACCTGATCTGGCTTCCTAGCACAGGGAAGGGAAGCGGGTTGGAGGAGGAGTCTGCCCTTACACCCACCAAATGGGAATTGACCTTGAAAGAGGGACTGAGGACAAAACCCTTGAGACTCCTTTCCAGCCACTGTCAGGGGATCATCCTGCTTTTTACCCCATTACAACCCCCTTCGCAATGATTTCCAGGGTGGTAGAAGGTTAGGGTTGCCAAGTAGAAGAGTGGAATGATAGATGGAGATTGAGAAGTGCTTAGCACACAAGAGGTGAATCCTGATGTACACAGTGGGCCAAAATTAATATCATAATTATGATAAATTATTTCATTAACTGCAACAAAAATAACACATTAATGCAAAATGTTAATAAGGAAAACTGTGTGTGTGTGTGTGTGTATGATGGAGTATATGGGAACTCTATACTTTCTGCATGATTTTTCTATAAACCTATACATTCTCTAATAAAAAATAAATAAAAATTAATAGAGCAAAAGAAAATGCATGAGTGTATTCCTCTATCCTTTTTACCAGTTTAATATCAGCATCTATCTGAAACTTAGTTCAAAACTCATTTGCCTTAAGAATACAACTCTGATAGACACATATAAGCTGTATTTCTCTAGGAAATAGAGAAAAGTAGTGGCCCCATCAATCAGACATTTGTATGCATACCTACTTCCATATTTGGCTATAGGAAGGTATATAGGGCTTTAGTTAATGATGGCAAGCAGCTTGCAATGGGTGTTATTTATATGGTTACTGGCAATACAGATTTGTCTTTTTACTCAATTATATTGATTTCTTCTTGGATTGTCTTTTTATGTACAACATTGTAGAGGTGGCTCAAACTGGTTTTTAAAGTATTATTTTCACCAGCATTTTATTTAAACAATAACATAATCAATTACCTTGCTCTCTTCCAAGAAACTGAGTGCAATATAATCAACTGTAGCTAGGCCTATAAATATGGAATGTGTTGGCCTAGCCTGCATATTTTTAAAGAATATTATGTGGAACATTTTTGTGCCTTTTCCTACATTTTGAAACAAAGAGATTAGGATATAAATTTGGCATTCAAAGGATGACAGTTATCTTAAATACCTTAAATTCATGGAAGAATATCAAATGGTGTTGCTAAATGTCACTTAAAAGATTTTAAAATACATGGTTAAAGTTCACTAAAGAAGTCAATGCCTTCCTTATTGTGAATATTGTAAATGTGAATCCTGTATACAGAATTTTATCAAACTGTCCCTCTCCTTTCTTTTTCTCTTATTGATATACCAAGAAAAATACCTACCACAGAGGAGCAAATCATGTAAAATACTTTGCCTCTTTTCCACCCATTTGTGCCTATTTTATCCTTAAAGTTCTAAATGGGTTGTGGCTATTGAGTTAAAGATGATAGAGGGGAGGAAGGATTCTAGGACTTCTTTCCTCCACATTTATCAACACAAAGGTATATAATGTTACCAGAAGGCTCTGGTTTCTGGGCTTCTAGTTTCTCGGCTTATGTTGCATAAGAGGATTTAAGGACATGCCATAAGGTAGACAAAGGAGTAAAGAGTTTATTAAGAAACAAAGAAATGAGAAAAGTACTGCAGGGTGAGTTGTGCACATGGGACCTCAGGTCAGGGCTTTTTAAAGTCTCTTTGCTGCTCTGATTGGTTGCCCCACCTGTCATTTCTCTTGGGGCCAATGGGGAGGCCTTTTGAGGGTATCCTGGGCTTTCCCTCTCATTCCAAATGAAATTCTCATGGCCGGATCTCACAGAGTCATTCCAGCAGGCCTCTTCTCAGGAAGTTTCTGGTCTCACAGCCATGTGGTCTCACAGCCATGTTGTCTGTTGACCATGTTGTATGTTGGCCATGTTGTCTGCTGGGTCTTTAGCTATGACCCAGTCTTCCCTCTCCCTAAACTAACCTGCCTCAACTCTCTGCTCAGAGGGTTTACAACCTTATTCTTAAGGTGGTGCTTAAGGGTGATGGTCATTCTTCTGCAGCCACTTCCTGCTGGTTAGGGAGAGTAGGCACTACCTGACAAGGTGTAGAACCCTTTAGCTATTCTATTGCAGTTGAGGAAAGATGGGTCTGGCACCATGGTTAGAACGGGATGAAGTCCTCACATGACTAATAAGGCATTGATTCTGTAAGAAATAAACTTAGTTAGAATTTAAGATATATGGTCCTACTAAAAGGATAAAGAAGATGGTGGTAAACAGATCCAAAAAGGTGGCCAGCCATGACATAGTGGACCATGAGAGTGAGAAAGGCCAGGTGACTTCAGAGGCTGCATCCTCCCAAAGTTGATGGGAAACAGCATTCTTTCTTGGGTTCTTTTATGCTGTTGGTTAATTTTAGTGAGAGATTGTGGTAGACCTGCTGGGTTTGGGTATAAGTTGCCAATTCCAGTTCCCACAGCAGTGGCTATGCTTAGGACATCTAGGAGATGTATGAAGAGAGGCACTGCCCTAGACAAAAATTCCCAAAGACAGTATAAGCAACAAGATTAGCAAATGGCAAGCAAACTAAAGACAGTACTTAAGAGAGCCACTCCTATTTTTATAGACACGTTCATTAACTACTTAGAAAATAAATTAGATTTATCAGGACTTTTAGCATGTTCAATTTTGCTCTGCATATGATCTAGAATAGAAAAGATATCATCATAATCATCAGACATATAGGTGCAGTACTTAGTTCCAACTAATGCACAAGTTCCTTTTTGAGCTACAGTTAATAGATTTAAGCTCCAGGTTTGCAAAACCATATATGTTATCTCTCCATGGGAGCAGGCCATAATGCCAATTGTGTATAAGCTCTACTTACACCACTCTTGTAATTGTTTCTACACTTGGTATGTCCTTCACACAGCAAGCCTGCTGCAGCACAGTTGATCCTAGAGTGAAGCTAAGAAGATAGGCTCCAGTGTTTCACCAGCCTGGTGCATAGCACCCTTTGGCACTATGAAACAGAGGCAGTCTGGAGGCAATGTCCATTGTACATCTGGCCATATCAAGCCATTTCCAGGTGCTGCAGGAGTCTGAAAATGCAATGTACTCTCCATCTACTTCAGGAGCATGTTCAGAGTGTAGTAGACACTTTTATTGTTTTAGAGGTCAGTGACTAACCTAGCCAATAACTCAAATGGAGTGGCACCATGCAGGGTATTTGGGCCTGGCTTGAATGCACAAGAGAGTTTGATAATATTGTAGTCTATCTCTTTTAATTTTCATACACTTTCTAAATACTTCCAATGCAATGTATAACATATCAAATGAACTTAACTATTTCAGTACTTTGCTTTTTACTTTTACACCTTTACAATGATTATGTTAGTTAACAGGTATTTTATGTTAGCAGTACAGGAGAAACTACTTTCTCCATTATTTTATGGAAACTGAATATTCCCAATGGGAATATGCAGATTAAGGTTGCCACTGACAGGTTTCCCTGGTATGAAGTTACTTTTTGTTATTAATATCAATTTAGATATCTAATTAATAATGGCTTCCTGGAATTAGTCATTTAAATGCTTCAGTTTAGAAAATGCTTTTACAAACTTCTTATAATTAACCATAACCACAAAGACTGGTTATTTTACCTTCAATAAGCTTCTTAAATTACAATTATCAACCAATAAAATTTACTTTATCCATTTAAGAGAGCACAGATCTACACTTCCTTCTTTAAGTTAATGTCACTATACATGTACTTTCAACTTCCATCATCTTAAAAATTTAGTATATATAATAATAATTTATTTAACGGTTATCTTATAACCTAGGGAGATAACATCCATGCTAAATAAAATTGAAACAATCATAGTTCATGCAAGTAATGCTCTTTTTCTTTCCTTTACAGAAGGCTAAAACTTCCTTTCTTTAATAAAATTCTAAAACTGAATAATCTTGAAAGCATACTGACCGTTAAGCTCTGGAATATATTATAATTATTTTTATCATTATTACCATTATTTTTTAAAAATTTATATATCCTCCCCGCTTGTCTCCCCCTACTGCTGCATCCCACTGAGTTGGCTCACCGTGCAGCGGCTTGCCTGCTCACGGCGGCTTGCCTGCTCATGGCAGCTTGCCTGCTTTGCGGCAGCTTTGCTTGTTTGCGGCAGCTTGCCAGCCCACGGCGGCTTGCCTGCTCAAGGAGGCCCCGGGAACCGAACCCGGGGACTCCCATGTGGTAAACCATAGCTCTACCAATTGAGCCACAGCTGGTTCCCTATTATAATTGTTTAATTTTTTAAAAATTATAATTTAGAAAAGATCTTTCCATAGCTTTCAAAGGCTTTTCCTTTATTTACTGAAATTTGGTGATAGTATTATTAACCATCTTTATTTTAGGACTGTTAAAAGGTTTAAATTGGGGAACTACAAGGCAAACTGATTCTTAAATTCCCCAGCCTAGAAGATGGAGTTTTAATCTGCTACACCTAGCACCTCCCTCATGGCTCTTGCAAAGAAAAGCTCCTGGGAGCTAGGTAGATCAAAGATCTTAGGAAAATCTTTCTACCTTTCCTGATAGCATCTATATTCAGATTTCTGCATGAACTTTCCATCCTGCTTAGTCTAATTTGGGCTCCAGAAATATTCATCCACATATATACACATATATTTAATTTTTATCAATTTGAATAGAACTCTTTTAAGAATTTTCATTTGTTAATTTGATATTACCATGACACTATGAAAATATTCATTAAGCAAATAAGCAGACACAAAGAATTAGACATAAACACATGACTCACTAATGTTCCTTAGAATTTTCATTCTCTTACAAAATAAGTTTAACTGTAAGATAACAAAGAAAGATCTCATTGTCTGCCACAGTAAACAATGCCTCAAATAGCAAGGCTCCTGAGGATTCTAGAGCTATCCAGAAACTATAAGCAGGGCAGACAGGTGAGGAATTCAGCACCCTGTCAGTGGGCTTTACTTTGGAATTTATGCTCCCCAGTGTAACAGACTCATTTATAGGTTCTCTACACATGACCCTTCTCTCCCTTTTATTTGAACCCATAATTAGCACTATACTTGATAAATATATGTCCTAGAGACTTAAATCTTTGGTCCGTCCATGTTCCAATTGAGCCCTGAATCTCAGCAGAGTTACAACACCTACGCCCCAGTTCATTGGACTCACCCAGGACAACTAACAAGGAGATGATGATGGACAACACCCATCCCAAGCAACAGAGAGTGTCTGCAACTTCAAGCAAGATAGCTCCATCCATCTGCCCCATGGGATCTAAGCCCCCTCTCAATTAGAAGCAGAGTGGGCATCACCATCCCCAGATCCTCATGATTGTAGAATGAACAATGGACTAAAGTAGACTGCTTATTATTCTAATATAGATTTCTTATTCTAGCAATGGAAGAACTCTTATCATTGATGTAAAGTTGATGGCCACCAGAGGTTCTGAGGTATGGGAGAGGGAAGAATAGGTGTAATATGGGAGCATTTTTGGGACGTTGGATTTATCCTGCATGACATTGCAGTGACAGATAAAGGCTGTTGTATATTTTGTCATAATTTACAAAATTGTGTGTGACAAAGTGTAAACTATAATGTAAACCATAGTCCATGGTTAGTAGCAGTGCTTCAATCTGGGTTCATCAATTGTAACAAATGTACCACACTAATGAAGGATGTTGTTAATGTGGGAAAATATGGGTGGGGGAAGGAGTGGGACATATGGGAATCCCTTATTTTTTTGTAATATTTTTGTAATCAAAAGTTTCTTTAAAAAATAATAATTATTAAAAAAACAAATTGGGCACTTTTGTTTATTAACAAAGCAACTAAACAATTTTATTAGTAACAATGCTGCTAAGTTTTCCTGCTCAAACCTCCTGGAGGATACTCCAGGTTCATTCCTCCAGGAAATTCCCTGGACAGCTGCTAAGTACAAAGCTAAGGGTTCCAGAAAAGCCATGTCCCCAGTGATATACAAATTGGAACTGCTCTAGGACCTGAATCCAATTAGTTACCTCCTGGCAAGGCGTAAAGCCCTGTGAAGGCTTTTTTTCCTGGAAGGATTGGAGTGTTACAAGGGAATGGACAGGGAGCTAGGAATAGCCAGAAACCTTTTAAATTATGGGGCAGAGACAGGGGAGGTTTAGTAAATGGCCTAGATCTCTATTCCCCATTCACTCCCTTCATTAGGCACAACCAGGTTTAGAGAGGTCCAGAGTGCAGGCTAGGACTGAGTAATTGGCTCCCAGGTTAATTAAGAAATTAATCTTATCTGCCACATCAAGGGTTACCCAAGGCCTCCTTGTTCACACATGTCTTCAGGCCCCTTCCATCCTCCCCTGGGGCAAGGCCCTGGTGGTCCACATGGTGAGGCAGGCTCCTACTGACATGGAGCCTGGGTTCAGGTAATATGAGGTGACCGGTGCTTTAATAGTGGCAGTTAAAAGGTGAGCCTGCACCCCTCCTTACATTCTCCATCTTGGCAGCGTGGTCTGGATTGTTGAAAACTGAGAAGGCTGTTTCTAAAAGGCAATTAAGGGAAGTGTAGGGACTCAGGGAAATTTTCTGCAGCTTTCTATGGATATCTGAGGTAGATTGGCATTCCTAGGAGGATCTGTCCTTCTCTAGAGTTAGGATCTACCAAGAGGGTATTTTATTGCCTCTACCAGCTTTCTTTGAAATAAAGCTGGGTTTTTAGGTTCTGCCTCTGAGTAGTTTCCCTGAGCTTTTAATTGACAGGTATGGTAGTGCATTTCCTCATCCCCTTTAAGGAGACTTGACCACGTGGTCTCTGGCCCTTGGATCTGTCTGTCCTCTCCTCTCTTATACAGGTTTAGCTGGAATTCAGGGTCCCATATAGAGCCCACTCTTGGCCATACTGTGGCCACTTGGTGTGGCAGAAAAAGATTAACATCTTTCTTTATAGACAATCAGTAGCCAGGCTGTCTCAATTAGAAGCTGCCCATTATACTGGGGAAGGATAAATGCATTCTGGGTGGCATCTCACCACTAGAACTGGTCGAATGATTGTTCACTGAGCCAGCATCCTGCAGGTGGGAGACCTGCTCACTGTCCCCATGTTCCAGGGATCAGAAGCCTTATGTCTCTGGGCATCCCAAGAGCCTTAGAGGTCTTGGGAGACTTCTGGGTCCATTTCCTAGACCTTAGTTCCTAAATTGGGCTTTCCCACTAGGAAAGGGTCGGACTAGGAAACTTTCTTTAGCCTACTTTGCAGCGGTCTGAGGGGATAGCTGAGTGAGCTCATCTCATGGCCACTCCCAGTGCCGGAGTTCCACAATTAAACCTGACATTTAAAGGCAATTAAGAAGCAAAGAGGCTTATAGGCAAACAGCCCCAGGAGCCCCAGAGGTAATGAATTAAGAGGAACTTCAGAGCCTCCTGGGGGCTGAGTAAGGAATGAACCTCCCAGCACAGCCCAGGGCCCAGGGTGAGAATCGCAGGCCTCAATAATAAAAAAGAGGGCAAAGACAGACTTTAATTAAAACTCACCTGTCTCAGGAGGGGGTCAGGGATTACCACTTGCCTCTGTCTCCTGGCCTGGCTCACCAAATAATGTTACCGGATGGCTCTGGTTTCTGGGCTTCTAGGTTCTTGGCTTATGTTGCATACAAGAATTTAAGGACAAGCTGTAGGGTAGGCAAGGGTGTAAAGTGTTTATGAAGAAACAAGGAAAAAAGAAAAGTACACGGTCCATGCCAGGGCATGGACCACAGGCGTACTGCAGGGTGAGTTGTATGCATGGGACCCCAGGTCAGGGGCTTTTTAAAGTCTGTTTGCTGTTCTGATTGGTTGCCACGCCTGTCATTTCTCAGGGGGCTAATAGTGAGACCTTTTCAGGGAATCCTGGGCTTTCTCTCTTTTTCCAAATGAGATCCTCATGGCCAGGATCTTGCAGAGACTTTCTGGCAGCCTTCTTCTCAGGAGGTTTCTGGGCAGGGCCCCACAGCCATGTGGTCTGCCGTCCATGTTGTGTCGGCCATATTGTCTGTCGGCCATGTTGTCTCCTGGGTCTTCAGCTGTGACCTAAGTCTTTCCTTTCCCTAAACTAAATTGTCTCACTACTTTTATCAGTATTTATTCATTTAAGATTATCTTTATGCTCTGTCCCCACATTGTTACTCTCCTTTTGTTTTTTTTTCTATTTCAGTTATTATTGTACCTTTTCCCAATTCTTTGCTTTTCTATTTGATATCACACAAATTTATCCTGTTTTCTGAATTTCCCCCCTTTATTCATCTTTTTTTTTGACATAGTACTTAGGAAAAGAATGAAATATCTGGGACATGGTCCTCAAGTTGTTAAAAGAAGTGACAGATGTGGGGTTGTGTTTAATAATATTAGTGAGCAGTAAGGAGGGGGAGTCAGGCTTTGTGAGTCATTTCTAGTGAAACCTCCATCCAAAAAAACCACAGATGAGTTTATTTATTCAAACAATAGTGATGTTAAAAAATCATCTGTGATGAGAAGAGTGGTGAGAACAACTATAGAATAATAAAGAAGAAGGTAGTTAACATTTGTGGTGTTCTCTTTATTGGTCAGGAACTTTGCAAGGTACTAAGGATACAATGAATAAAACAATATAAAATTCGTGCTCACTTCAGCAGCACATATACTAAAATTTGAATGATACAGAGAAGATTAGCATGGCCCCTGAGCAAGGATGACATGCATATTAGTGAAGTGGTCCAAATTTCTACATGCCTGGATATTTGTACATTTCTAAATTACATAGAGTTTGTGTTTCAGATGTTTGCCATATGGTACATGATGTTTCCATACACCATGCGGTTATATAATAGGTTATACAGATATGTTCTGTCAGACAACAAGGTATAAGGAAATAGCTGGGAATTAGGTAGACATCTTGTTCCCAGGACCCTCAGCTGATATGAAGACTAGGGTTAAGCAAATTCTTAAGACTGAACACTGGTCTCAGTTGGGTGGATTTCGCTCAGAACTGTCCTGAGAAGGGCCTTTACTTTTAAAGTCTAAGTCAGAAGGACCCTGACCACAATGAATTAATTCCATGGGCTCAGGTCCTCCTAAGATGGGCAAGTGCTTCTCTTTAGTTACAGGCGCCTGACATAGTTTTAAGCAGATCCAAAAGCTCATCTGCGTGATTATTTCGGGGCTTCTCCAAATCACAACAATACAAGCCAGCATCTTCCATACCAATCAAGAACCCCTAGGGTGAAGCCAGGATACAGATCACTGACCTGTTTAACCTTTTCCAGTTGCCAGAATTGGTGGTCTATTTAATGTAATGAAAACTTTCTTTTAAAATAAAAGAGATTTCCAAGACAGCACTTTGATCCAATGTTGAGATTGATGGTCTATTAGAAAAGCACTGTGCCAGTAACCCCCCACCCCCCGTGTTGTCATAGCCGCATAGCTGACACTGATATGGCTATTAGTAGGAGTAGTTTAATTGTCAGGTTAGAAAATGCCACATGGTAGTTTATGCATTTTTCAAAGAGAACTATTTTAACAATAAGTACATGATACAGTAATTTTACTTTTCAACATAGGTTGAATCTGTACCACTATGTTGACCTTATTATGGGATTACTTAGAAGGCATTTTTGTGTCTACCATCCCCCAAGGACTACATGTATTATGAAGTAGATGAAAAGAAATGCACACACATTTGTAGAGCTTTTGCAAGTGCATAAAATTGTTGTTTTTGAGTGCTTTGTAAAATTAAAACAAAAACAAACCACCTTCAGAAAGATTCTTACTCGAGTAAACCTCTCATTAAGCCCCCGGGAGTTTTGGTTTCAGTGAGAATTTTGCCTGAGTAAAGACTAAATAAAAGAGAGATCGTTATGCATTAATAACTTTTTCAAAGAGAAATTGACTCTTATTATCTGATGCAAATCACTCTTCTCAAGAAATATTTCCTTGGGTGCTAGGTGGCAATATCAGTGAATGGACCAAGGACTTTCCTAATTCTTGCCATGGATGAGATAAAGCCTATTTTAAAGAGATGATCATTGGTGACATTTTTGGTTGCTTTCTCTGCATCACTGGAATGATGGAAAACAAGAACATACACAAATAAACAAAAAATACAAATAGACATTCTCTCCTTAAATAAGAGAAAATAAAAAGCATTTTACTTGACAGGCTGGTAGTATGAATGTGTACTTACCATAGTGGAATTTGCTAGACTCTACACATATTTTGGCACAGTAAAACATGCCCATATGGAAAAATAAAAGCAGAGTTTATAGAATAAAAGGAATTGCATGTAAATATAGGAAATAATTCTTACTAGAAATATTTTAAATAAACAGACTCTGACCATTTTCAGTCTCAATACATATGGATACAATTTGGCAGCAGCTAGCAATTATCTTTTCATAGTTGATAAAATGTCTTTTTTTCCATAAATCCACAAGTCTTCTATTTATTTTTTACACCTCTTATGCCATGAACTCAGGGAATAGGTTCCATTAGTTCAGGCTCTTTTCCATTGCTTCTCACAACGTGTGCTTCTCTGGATGGAGCAGGCTGGCTCTTCAGTTGGACCCAGGTACCTTTCTCTTTGGCTTCCTTCTTTTTCTGATCATTTTCCTTCATACGTTTTAGGACTCTATCTCAGCTCTTAGAGTGCTTACTATGCTCAATGCACACACTAATTCTTTTGGCAAGAATCTTGCCCTTAACCTGTTTGTTTACCACTATACCAGCAGCATGCTGGGTAATTTTGTAGACTTCCGGTTTTGCCATGGTAACATTTGTGGGGCATTCCTTTTTGAACAGTGCCCATTCCTTTTATGTGTACGTATCACCTTTCTTGTAGATTCACATATATGTGGTCAAAGGAACAGCTCCATGTTTCTAAAAGGCCTAGAAATCATATAGCGAGTTCCTCACCCCTTTGCTTTTGTGTTCGTCATTCTGGCAAATTACTGCAACATGGCGGTTGCGGCAGAAAGCCTGAAATGCCTTTTAAAGGAATGGCCCTGTGACAGATATTAAGAATAAAGAGATGAATATGAGCATATTTGGGCCCTCAAGGAGCAGACAGTCCAATGTTGGCAACAAGAAAATAAGTGTGAAATTACTATGTGATTAACGCTGTCACAAAGATAATCATGGGAGGAAAAAAATACAGACTTCAAAAGAGGAAAAATGCAAAAAAAAAAAAAATACAAATTAGGTTGAGAATATCATACCATTTTATACTTACTCTACTGGCACCAATTCAGAAGTCTGACCTTACCAATCACTGAGTGTCATGGGATTGCAGAGGACAACCCCAGAAGAGGACACCTGATAAGTGCCATAAGAGTGGAGATTTTAGGACCTGCTGACAAGATGAAGTGGTCCTTTCAGGGAGTGTTGCTTGATAAGCAAGTGTTATTCATGTGATTAATAAGGGAATGCCAGGAAGGATAAAAGAGCAGTCTCAAAGTCACAGGAACACAAGAGGGATTGATATGGAAGGAGTGTTGGGGGTATTGGAAGCAGAGGGGACTGAAAAAGGAAAACCACAGAGAGGGAAGGAGATGAGTTCCCATCAATCTTTCCCAAGAAGTAGGAAAGGAGCTATTTAATATGCCATTAACATTACATTACATATCCTCTGAGTTGGAAAAATAATATGAACCCATTCAACTTCACCCACACTTCAAACACAGTTCATATATTTTGTTTGCTTCTTTTATTAGCTATTCAATAAATCCAAGTGTTCCAGGCTATTTCCTTGATAATGGATTTCTTCCTCTGCTATTTTACATATTCAGATATTGAAACTATCAATCAAAATTACCTAATTGGTCCAAAAAAGATTACAAATCTTGAAGAAATTCACATGGAGATCTTTTACTTTCTATTTAATGCACATTTTAGGCTTTCCTCACTACGTGCTCAATCACACAAGCTCTTTTAAAAAAAATCTCATCCTTAAATATTTCAAAGCAGAATGAAAGTAAGAGTAAGAACTACTGAGTTCAAGGAAGTGGGTCCTTTGTTATAATTCAGTACCATTAATATTCCGTAACTGAAAGGTACAAAATTTAAGATTAATTTCCTCAGGGATATATGACAAGTTTGTCCATTGATTCAAGCAAAAAGAGAACAACTTGTTCACTCAGTACATCATAATTTCTTTTCTTATTCCCAGCAGGTTATTTTTCTTCTCTTTTCCTTTCTTTTCTTTTCTTTTCTTTTTTTCTTTTCTTTCTTTTCCTTTCTTTTCTTTTCCTTTCTTTTCTTTTTTTTTTTGTCTTTTCTTCTTTTTTTTTCTTTCTTTGCTTGGAAGAAAGTAATCCTGCACTGTCTTTGGGCTGTAAGTTATGTGTGGTTAAATTGAGAAATGCAAGGAGCCGTACCCAAGCTGCATGAAAATTCAAGCTTAGAGGTACAGAGCATGTTGAAATCAGCAGTATTTTTAAGTGATGATCCAATTTGAAAGGCTTTATCAGTTGGAATCTTAAGCCACTAATACTACTAAACTTTAATTTTAAAGGAATATGAATCACTGTGTTTTCACAAGTAAAAATTAGCCATGGATACACCTGGGTCAGTGCAAAGATTATGGGCATAATTACCCGGAGTCCGCAATTCTTGAGGAGGAGGGGTTGCTGAGGTTTTCACAAAGAGATTAAATCTAGGTTATCAGAAGAGGAAACATGCACATTTCTTAGGCATGTGAGATATGCAAATTGCTTCATCTCCCTGTGCCTTGATTTTCTCCTGTACAATTTGGGGCAAATATCTCACAGGGTATTTGGGAGGATTAAATGAGTTAATTGCTCAGTCTTTTCTGAGCAGGAGGATGATGATGTTGATTTAAGCTTGCCTGTGTATAAGCATTTAAGTGTTGCAAAATATTTGATATTTTTATTTCCTTTATTCCATTTTAGAATTGCTACAACTTGGTGAGGTAAAAAATTCATAGGAGCCACATAAAGCTTACTATGTGACAAGCCCTATTCTAAGCACTTTAAAAGCATTAAAACACTTTGTCCTTATAGTAATTCATGTACAAATAAGAAACCTCAGATACAGAGATGTTAGGCTGCTTCCCCAGGATCATGTACCTGTTAAGTAGCAGAACTTGGATTTGAATCCAGGCAATCTAATTTTAAATATATGTTCTTAAGCACATGGTTACATTAGATAATCATCAAGAAAGAACTAAGAGTCAATCTGATTTTAATAAGAGTTCTTCAGCCCTCATTAAGGATACACAGAACCATAATATTATCAGAGCCGGTATCCAGATTCTTGGCTTCATCACAAGATTGAATTCAAGGATGAGCCACAAATTAATCAGGCAAGCAAAGAATTTATTGGAGGGTAAAGCAAAAGAAAGAAAGTGCACCTTCAGGGATGAAAGAAGGCATTCTCAAGGGAGAGAAATGCAAGGCCTGCCCTGGAGTTTACCCCTGTCTTATGGGGTACAGGGCTCCAGGGTCTGCACTGATTGGCATATTTGAGACAAAGCAGGGAAACTTTATTGAGTGATTTGATTGTCTTAGGAGGTGAAGGGTTGCTGTCCATTGGTGAATGGCTTCTGGTTGCTGTCCACGAGCTCTGCAGGACATGTTGACTGGTGGGTGATTGACCTCTGGGCACCGTCCATGAAACGTGAGGTAGCCTGAAAGTGGGTGTGAGGTTATGGTGGTGCCCCTCCTGCCCCTTTCCTCTTTCCTGCTGTGTAATGAAGTTGCTAGCTGCCTTCTGTAACACAGCCATTGGGTGTGTGCTGTAAGTTGCCCCTTCCTAACTTGCCTGTGTGACTCAGCAGGCTGATGCTAGTCAGCAGGTCATTGCCTCAGCTTCTCTTACTGGGTGATGTTTGTGTGGCTTATTAGGTTTTCTGCCCCTTCCTCCTTAGGTCCCTCTTCTATCCTGCTTCAGTAATATTTAAAGCCACATGGCTACAGATTTTATTCCCTCTGTAAAATGGGGGGTGAATGCTGCTAATATAAACCTCTCTTTCATTTTTCATTCCTTAAAAGCTGCCCAATACTTATTCTGTTCTTAATTCTATCTACATCTATATTTTAATACCTTAATTCCAAACTTTCTCTGAGATAAGGGCCATTTTGCTTTTTTAAAAGTTAAGCTTGCATATATCTGATTTCTCAGTATTCATTTTATAGGAAATTTTAAGTTATTATAATTATAACTTCCCTCAAGGAATTTAAGTAACCCACTTCTACATCAAGGCTGAGAGATTCCATGACTACCTGAAAAGAGCTGTGTCCATTTTATTGGAACATTCCCAAATTAATCAACATGTCAGTATCAGAGAAGAGGGTTGGAAGAAGTCTTTAATGATACCTACTTTTTCTGACCTTAAACTGTGGTTGTTAAATATATGGTTCTTTCCTGCCATCAGCATTGAACAAAGAAACATTTCTGGTCTTATTGTGTTTATATAAGTCAATGGCAGTTTCTGGTTGAATTTTGTTTTAGACAAAATTGGATTTTATCCAATCTTCAGGGTTTTCTTTTGTTGTTGTCGTTGTTTTGTTTCTGTCCTGATGAAAAAGTCCTTTGCATGAAACTTTTCAATCCATCGTCTTTATTCAGGCCTCTTGTCCTATTTCAATTTTCCTTAAGTTTACATTTTTGTCCAAAATTCAAGTCTTTGAACCTAATAGGAACAAAATAAAATAATTTTTCTAAGGACAAGGTTCTAATTTTCCATTTTAAGCAGAATAGTTGCAACCAAATTTTGCAGGAGTTTGTTTTGAATAGTGTTTAGTTTTGCATTTGCAAGACTTTTGCTGTAGATAAAATTTATAATCAAGTGAAATGTTAAGAAAATCATGAACTATGTAACTCCTCACTAACAAGGCACCAATATGAGCAAATACAAGTTTTTCAAAAGTTAAATTTTTTAAAAATTAAAATGTTTACTTGATTCCAGTTGAAGAAGATGGTAGCAGGAGATGTCCCAGGGTGCCCCACAGAACCTTTGAACTAGCAAAAACTATTAAAGCCAGCTTACTGAAAATTTTTTTAAAAATCAGTTAAAGGATTACAGTAACTGGAAAAGTGCTGAAACCAGAAAGATCAGCTTGAGAAGCAGTAGGTATAGCTTGTAACACCCTTGCCAGCCCCCTCCTTCCCTTCCCCTACACAGTATGGAACCAGCCTGCACTCCCATTGTAGATCCCTAGCTGTGTTTCAGTGGGAACAAAGAATTAACTAAACTACAAGTTGGTTCTTTGCAAAGATCAATACAATTGATGCAACTTTAGCTATACTGAAAAAGAAAGAATGAGAGAAGATGTGAATAACTAAAGTAAAAAAATGAAAGGGAAGACATTACTATCAGTCTCACAGAAATAGAAAGGATTATAATAGGATGCTATGAACAACTCCACACCAACAAATTGGAAAAGCTAGATAAAATGGACAAATTCCTAGAAATGAACACTCTAACTACACTGACTCAAGTAAAAATAGAAGATTTCATCATCGTAGCAATTTCTAGTAAGGTGATTTAATCAGTAACTAAAAACTTCCCAACAAAGTAATATCCCGGACCAGACTGTTTCTCCAAAGAATTTTACCAAACATTCTAAGAAGAATTAATACCAATACTGCTCAAACTTTTCAAAAAAATTGTAGAGGAAATAATACTCACTAAGTCATTCTATGAGGCCAATATCAGTCCAATGTCAAAACCAGATAAAGATACCACAAGAAAAGAAAATTATAGACCAATATACCTTATGAATATAGATCCAAAATCCTCAGCAAAATACTAGCAAACTTAGCCAACAGCACATTAAAATAATTATATGCCATGATCAAGTGGGATTATCCCACATATGCAAGGGTAGTTCAACATAATCAATTAATGTAGTATATCACATTAACAGAATGAAGGAAAATACCACATGATGATATCTATTGATGCAAAAAAGGCATTTGACAAAATCAACGCCATTCTTGATAAAAACACTTAGAAAACTCAGACTAGAAAGACAATTCCTCAACACAATAAAGGGCATATGTGAAAATCTCACCACTAACAACATTTTCAATGGTGAAAGATTGAGACATAAGACAAGGATGTTCTCTGTCACCACTGTTATTAAACATTGTATGGAGGTCTAACCAGAGCAATAGGCAAGAGAAAGAAATAAAAAGCATTTCCAAATGGCAAAGGAAAGAGAATAACTTCACCTATTTTCAAATGGCATGATTCTATATATAGGAAAACCTGAAAAAAATCCACAACAAAACTACTAGAGCTAATAAATTCAGCAAAGTGGCAGGGTTAAAGGTCAACGTGCAAAAGTCAGTAGTATTTCTATATACTAGCAATCAATACATTGAATAGGAAATCAAGAAAATATTCCATTGACAGTAGCAATAAGTAGTCAAATATCTAGGAATAAATATAATAAAGAATGTAAAGGACTTGTACAAAGAAAGCTGCAATATATTACTGAAAGATACCAAAGAATACCTAAAATGGAAGGACTTCCTTGTCCTTGGATTGGAAAACTAAATATTGTTAGCATGTCACATCTACCCAAAGTGATTTAGATTTAACACAACCCTAATAAAAATTCCAACAATCTTCTTTGCAGAAATGAAAAAGACAATCATCAAATATATTAATATATGGAAGTGTAAGGAGACCCAGATCGTCAATGCCATCATGAGAAAGAAGAACAAATTTTAAGGATACAGACTTCCTGACTTTAAAACATATTGAAAAAAGCCACTGTACTGAAAACAGCATGGTACTAGAATAAGGAAGACAATGAAATCCACCTGAAAGTTCAGAAGTAAACTTTTACATCTATAGCCAACTGATTTTCATTAAGGGTGCCAAGTCCACTGAATGGGGAAAGAATAATCATTTCAAGAAATGGTGATGAGGAAACTGGATATCTGTATGCAAAAGAATGAAGGTAGTACTCTCCCTCGCACTATAAACAAATAGTAATTCAAAATACATCAAGGATCTCAATGTAAAAACATAAACTCTAAAACTCCTAGAAGAAAACATAAGGAAGCATCTTCATGACCCCATCTTAGTCAATAGTTTCTTAGAATTTACAGTCACATTATAAACAACAAAAGAAAAAAGTAGATAAATGACCTCATCAAAATAAAAAAAAACTTTTGTGTATCAAAGGACTTTATCATGAAAGTCAAAAGACAAGGTACAGAAAGAGAGAAAACATTTGAAAAGCGCATATTGAATATGGGTGTATATCCAGAATCTATGAAGAATGCCTACAATTCAACAACACAAAGACAAACAGTCCAATTTAAAAATGGGAGAAAGATTTGAATAGACATTTGACCAAAGGCAATAATAAATGGTCAATAAATACATGAAAAGATGTCCAACACAATTAGCTATTAGGGAAATACAAACCAAAACCACAATGAAATACCATTTCACACCCACTGTGAATGGCTATTAATAAAAACAAAAGCAAAAAAAAAAAGTGTTAGGGTGTAGAGAAATTCACCATTCATTCATTGTTGATGGGGATATAAAATGGTGCAGCTGCTGCGGAAGACAGATTGGCAGTCCTTCAGAAAGTTAAGTATCGAATTACCATATGACCAGGCAATCTCAATTTTTGGTATCTACCCCAAATAATTGAAAGTAGCAACTTGAACAGTTATTTTCTCATCAGCGTACATAGTGGCATTATTCACAATTACTGAAAATGGAAGTAACCCAAGTGTCCATCAACCAATGAATGGATAAACAAATTGTATTATATACATACAATGGAATATTATTCATCCATAAAAAGGAATGAAGTTCTGTTACATGCGACAACATGGATGAACATTGAAGACATCGTTTTGAGTGAAATAAACCAGACACAAAGGGACAAATATGGTATGATCTCACTGATATGAAATAATAGGAATAAACAAATTCATAGAGTTAGTATAATTTGGAATACAGATTACCAGGGGCTCAGGCAGGGGTAGGGAACGGGGTGTTAGTATTGAATTAGTATGGAATTTCCAATTGGGGTGATGGAAAAGTTTTTTTAATGGATGGTGGTAATGGTAGCACAACATTGTGAATGTAATTAACAGCACTGAATTATATATCTGAATATGATTAAAAGGGGGAAGTTTTAGGTTTTATTTATGCAACTAGAATTAAACAAAACAAAAAACATAGGACTGTACAACCCATATAGTGATCCCTAAAGTAAACTATGGAATATTGTTAAATGTACAATTATAATGATATTCTTTCATAAATTGTAACAAAGTTACAACACTAATGCAAGTTGTTAATAATAGGTGGATATACAGGAACACTGCATTTTCTAAATGATATTTCTGTAAACTTACAACTCCTCTAATAAAAATAAATAACTTAAAGAAATGTTGATGAAGTCATAGAATCCTTTGTGTCCATGAATTTGTAGTCACTTTGCAAGTCATAGATGACATTGCATTGTTTTAAGGAGCAAGATCTAATTTACAGAGAGATAGAGAGAGAGAGAGAGAGACACTAAACTGCCACTAGTCCTAAATGTGGTCTATTTTTTTTTAAGTGGAGCAAAGACTTTTATCACTGCTGAAAAATGATTTAGCTCTTTGGTAAACAGATTGTGAATAAAGAAAGGAATTTTCTTGCTTTAGATTCAGTCTTGAAATTCAAATTTATTTCTCTAAAATAAATTTTTATTGCAAAAGATAGAAAAATGCTTAAAACTGAGAGAGAGAGACAGATAGCAAGATATCCATTATTATAAAATTTATTCTGAAGTCAATCTGTTTTTGTACTCTGAAAACATATTGTTTTATTTTCTTGGTAAAATAAATATAATTGTTGTTTCCTGAACCATTTGCAGAATATTGATAAAATAGTTCTTCTCTTTTTTATTTATATGGCTAAAGATTTTGAGCAAAGATATTCATAGTGTGTTTTTTATCATATTAATACTAATACCGGGGCCGGTTTGATAGCCCAGTGGATAGGGCACCGGCATACCACATAGGAGGCCCTGGGTTCGGTTCCTGGGGACCTCTCCTAGCGGGCAGACCGCCTTGAGAATGGCAAGCCGCCATGGGCGGGCCAGAGCCGCTGTGGGCAGGGCAAAAAGCTGCCACGGACAGGGCAAAAGCCACCATGGGCAGGGCAGGTCGCCCATGAATGGAGTGCAGCCAGCCAACCGCTAACTGAAAGCCAGCCGTGAATGGAAGCAGAAGCCGCCCACAAGCGGGGAAAGCCGCGCCTGCGCAGTGACCAGTCTCGGCGTGTCGCCGCAGCGGGGGGGAAGGGGAGATATGTAATAAAATAAATAAATCTTTAAAAGAAAATACTAATACCTTTTAATTATGGCTGATGTAAGGAGAGAAAAAATTTAGATAAATACAAAATAAGTAACTCATAATGATAGTAAAAATTTTAATTTAGAATATTAATGATTAATAAAAATGACATCTTAAACATTATTCCAACAAAGCTAGCAGTAGTTGATAGAGAAGAAAGAACATTCAGATTGACACATTGAGTCAGTAGAAACATATTTGGTTTTGCTTAAGTATTTTATTCTGAGGGATATCCTATGAATTAATGCAGAATGCATCTTTTTTCAAGACTTTTGAGAAAAGAACACAAAGTCTTTTGAGTGACCTATTCCTTTTATCTTTGCCTTTACCATCTGCTGGCTTTTAGTTATAAACTTTAAAATGAGCATATTCACAGTAATAAGAGAGAAGGTGAAGATGCAAATGTTCATTATGCATAAATATGTGCTTCCAAGCCTTCATTATTGTGCATCATCCATAAAAATCTTTCTCATTCTCAAATTTATTTTATTCACTATACATTCTGATTTGATTCATTATATTTTTACCCGTATGAGTCCTCACACTAAAATACAGACCACTCTGTCATATCAATAAAAAGCAGATTATTTAAATATCTCAGGTATGGTCAATGTCAAAAATGCAGATAGCAAAAAAGATCATACTTAATTTCATATCTCAAAGGTAACTATTATTCTTCCAGGTGTGCGTGTGCATGTGTGTGTGTGTGTGTGTGTGTGTGTGTGTGTTTGAACAGAAAATTGGATCCTACTTGAGAACAATTTCTACTCGTGTTGCCTCTAAACTGTGTTGGTGGCGATAGATTGGCAACTGCCTCAGTCAATTGTTGAGGAATAAAAGTAGGTTTCTATGCTGAGATTGGCTCATTTGAATGGGGAAAAGATGTTTCTTCAATTACCCAAACTGTGAAAATAATTCTAACTTATGATGAAGTAATCAGATGAAATTCAAGTGAAACTAGAGGGCAAATATCTATATAAATGGAAAGAAGGAAGATGAAAGAATGAAAGAAAACAGACAATTAGGAGACAAGTTTTATAAACTTAACCATAGAAACACCAAAATTTCTTATTTCATGTACACTTTCTTCTTAGAGCACCAAGATTCATTTCACTACACCATTTCATAATTTTCTTTGATACATGCTTTTCAGATACTATTGTCCATCTGTTGAAGCATCTGTAATACTGACACAAAATACCTTTTGAGTTCTTCAGAGCAAATCAGTGATTTCAGAGTGCAATTACTGAGACAGTCATGCTCCATTAACTCAGTTATCTAAACAATGGAGGAAGATATAGTTTTATTTTTTTCAAAGTAAACAAGAATTTATTCATCTCCTGCCATAAAAAACTCTTTCCAAGTTATCACAAGTAATGCACTGGTCAAAAAATGATAC